>KZ105421.1:59453-134887 GCA_000504405.2 Mycosphaerella sp. Ston1
GAGAGAGAGAGAGAGAGTGTGTGTGTGTGTTTTGTGATAACATCAATGTTGCACGGCAGGAATGAATGAATGAAGAAAGCGAAAAGGGCGGTCGTCATAATAGGGATCTTGATTACCTTGTCTTTGTCTATATAGTAATATAACCTTGACCAGTCACACATCGCTGAGCCGTCTATGTCTACTCTTGTGTGAGCTGAACTGCTAATAGTATTGGTCTTCATCAGTCGTGACACATCTCGGCATTACTAAGGCTTCTAGATCACCGCCCACTCCATCATGCACTAACTGTAAGCGCCCTGATATCTCCTTCCCTGGAGAAGCTGATGTCTTTACTCAGAATCACATCCTGTCCTAGCTCGTTCAAGGCTGTCGCGCCCACGCCATTCCCACTCATCGGCGTGTCCTTGGGAGGACTCAACCCGGCAGTCTCCTTCATCGCTTGTAACCAGGCCTCGTCGAGCGTAAATCCGCCACTTTCTCCACTCATTGCCGCGAATGCACCCTCCTCGAGACCCCAAACATCGCCTGCGGCATCGAGATTGATCATACTATCGAAATCGGGCTCCAAATCTGGACCTATGTTGTGGATGCCTGCCAAGCTCGATTCGGGCCCGTCCGTATGTATTTCGGTTTCGTTTTCGGTAGCTTGCTGCGTCGCGTGATCCTCACTTCCTGGAGGCGTCGAGGTCAAATAATTGTTCAACTTCCGAGCAATGTCGTCGTCTGTCATGACTGCTGGCACCATCTCGGCGTGAGCTTGACCGTTGAGTCGAGTGTCATGGCGTCCACCTTCGCTGATGCCATTGGCGGCGTCTGGAGGAGGGGTAATTGCTCCACTGCCCGATTGCTCGATGGCAGGACGCTCGTCTGCAGATACAACACCCATCCTCTTCCCAACACCAAGAAGATCCTGAGCGGAAGTTATCACTCTTCGTTCGCGCACTTCGTCCGTCTTTTGTGGAAGGCTTATTTCTGCTTTCCGTATTGCGGCCTCGAGGAATGCAGTGCTATAATCAGCTGCAGCATATATGTCGCGAAGTTTGCTCATGATCTGCATACATTGGCAAAACCCTCTGAGGCTGCTTCGCCTGGTCATCTCGTCTGGGGCCTTAATGTCGAGGAGATGAATGATGATGGCCGGCAGCAGGACGGTAATGCCGGTGGTGGGCAGGTATCGGACCATATCAAGATCGAACAAACGATGAGCAATGCTCGTAATCTCACTTGCGGCGAGCCGTACAGCCTTGCGCGAGTGATCAAGCTGCTCAGATTGTTGCTGTCGTGGCGGTAGTGATGTCGAGGGTAGAACTTGCGGTCGGTGGAGAGCTGACAAAGTGGCAAAGTAGATCATGTGCAATAAACTGCGATTGAGCACAATCGCATTGTTACCAGAATCAACATCTGACCACGAAGGAATGACGTATTGCGCTTCTGGGGCAAGTTCGCTTCTCCATCGCACAAGTTCGTTATTACACGTCTGGACCTCATTTTGCTCAGGATCAAGCCTTTTCGCTACCAAATGGACGGTAGTTTTCGTACTGCCCTGTTCCGACACAACGCCATGGTTGTTGTTCAAGACCGAGTACTGCACGCTGAGCACGTGGCTCATGCAGATGCACAGTCTAGCATTCTCAATGCACATAATGCTCAGCTGCTTCTGCATGTCCAGATCCCGGAGCAGTTTGCAGTCTGATGGTACACAAGAAGGCCCCTCCGGTATGACTGCGAGCTCGAAATCACTGAGCTCCAGCATTGGCACATCGAAATCTGCATTCTTAATACGTGTGGGTCGACGCATGCCGAGAGCTACGAGGCGATCTCGCATGTATGTTGACCACCAAATTCGTTTCCACAATCTCTTTCTTGCTGGGTCTATTGCTGCCGACTTTTCAGGGTTGCGATGGAGGCCGATAGTGTGGGAAAGGGACACGGCAATGCCCATCCAGTGGTGGCTGTCTTTCTGGTCATCGGGTGTCTCGTACCAGTATGTCATGAGCAAAAGCGCTTGTATCAGTGAGATGCGATCTATCTCGATGTCAAAATCATAGAGAAGTCGAGTCTTTGTGAAGAAAGCTCGCCTCGCATCTCGTCGCGTCGCATACCCTGCCGAGTGCAAATAACGAATGTCCACTGAGGCAACGGCAGAGAACATGACCGCCTGGAAGAGTAGCAAGCTGATGGGCGATATTCCGTCGTTTCGATCAATGGTCGCCACGAATTCATGGATATTGAGCAGTGGCATGAATGGATGTATAAACTCGACGTAGTTCCTGAGCAGCTCATCGCGAAGCTGTGGGTCCGGTATCGATAAGGCGCCCTTGTTCTCCAGGTACAAGATGTCTTCAGGGTCTAACTTCGATGGCAAAGGCTTAATGTAAAGTGGCAAGCTGCATGAGGGCTGTGGCTGTGGCTGTGGCAAGCTGAACGGAGGTAACATGGCGGCCGGGCTTGAGATGGATGGTTTGTGAGTAAGGCGCTGCAGGTTCATCATCATGTCCGAGGTGTATAGTAGTTTGGGATTTGGCCGAGGATGATCCGAGGTCATCGACATGCTCCGACCAAGATCTTGGTCTGTTTGGAAGAGGAAGGTCAGCCGATTCGGGTACTGCATATGTATACATGACGCCCATACTCACATAAGGCATGAGGCACATGCTCCGAGGCAGACTCCCGTCTCACTGGCGCATAGGGCGGTGCAGCGGACATGGGAAAGACTGAAGGCTTGGAGAATGGGAGACCGCTCTTGCCAATCTGAGGCGACGCACCAACATCGTTCGACGTCCATTTCCTGAGGGGGGGAAGAAAATTAGTTCCAGCTTGGGCGAGGGTGTGAGACGCAACTGCGGGATTGGAGCAACAACTCACTTCTTGCGCTTGCTCTCCGACACGACGCATTCGACTTCGTCCAGTCGGCAATTCGTGCATGGCGGGCCATGCTCAACAACGTTGCAGCGCACCTTGCGAGAGCGACAACACTGACAGGCTTTGGAGGCTCTTCTCTTGACGCTCTTGTGTGGTCGCATGCCATTGGGCTTGAGTCCCGCAGCGGTGGCTGATCGCTTGTTGGACGGCGGTGGACAAGCGAGTGTCTGCAGCTCGACGGTAGTGGTGTCCGAGGGCGACGACGAGGCCTCCGACGGTGCCGTCTCTGGAATGGCTATGGAGCCCATGGTCGCATCACAGCTGTCGACGAGGCTCTGGCTGGAGGTGATGTGCTCCCTGTGGTGACTGTGGTGGTGGTGGTGATTGGGGCAAAACGCGGTCGGTCAATGCGGGACAGAAGAAGAAGGTGCGTGGAAGGATGCCGGGAGTAGGTACAGGTAATAAAGGTACATGTAGTGTAGTAGAAAGCAAAGCGTGTAGACGCGCAGCTCGTGACTGCGGAGGCTCGTCGTAGTCCTAATAACCCAACGGTCCACACTCAGAGGGGCAATGCATGTGCATGTGCGTCGTGTGCATGTGCATGGCGGGCGGGTGATGTGAGATGGGCCAAACTCTCTCTCTCTCTCTGCGACTTATGTCCGAGTTATGAGCCAGAGGGGAGAGACGACAGGAGAGGAGAGGGTCCATCATCCATGTCGGGGTGTGGGAGGCTGGACTCTTCTATAGCCTATACGTACCTGGCACACCTGGTACACACTGGTACTGTACTGAGTGTATTCTGGAGATGGTTACGTAGCACTAGAACAACGAGCCCTAGAACTAGAACTAGACGACTAGTCTGCCTGCCCACTGCCCAGCCCTGTCTGACGAAACAACGCCGCCGCCGCCGCCGCCCCGCACCCATGGTTCTACTGCCTCGCACTGTAGAGGGCTGTTCTGCTGTGCGACAGTAATGTAATGCGTTCTGTATCCGTCAGTGAAAACAAACGTGAAGGTCAACAAGTGAAGAGCTGTCCCGCCCCCGCGTCCTGACTCCTGTCCACGTCCACTATACTGCCGCAAGTGCCGTCGAAGTTGGAGCGTGCACGAACAAGCGGAGCCCCATTCCGCGCTAGTTCTAGGGACGGAAAAGTCTGGAGGTGGCAACTTACAAACAAGTAGACGAGCTCCTTAAGCTCCAAGGATCTACACTTTTCTCGGGTAATGCGGGAGTCTTCTTTCATATGGCATATGCCGCACGACTGGCATTGTGATTTGTGATGTTTCTATATGTAGTAACACGACAACTTGCTCACGAGCTTAGAATATATCACTCTCAGCTCACCTTCTTCGCCGAGCCGTTGAGCAATGGCTTTCTGTTGCGAACGATGCCTGGCAGAGAGGTGAATACGCTGGGCCAATCAAGCTCATACTCATCTGCGCGACCATTTAAACAGTGTCGGAGCCAGACACCCCACACTGTCATCTCATAATAAGCGAGTGCATCTTCATGTTCCGAAGTCCGACTTACCAATGTAGAAATACGCGCCGGTCCCTGTCCCTAAATGCCACCAGCCATGTCCTTCGAGCAAGAGGCCCCAAGGCAAGCCGACTTCGTGGCGCCATTTGCGAAGGGTACCACAATACTCATTATCAAGAGTCCATATTGCAAATCCTCCCAGGAACATTGCAAGCCCAAGGGTGATCATCGTCCACATCTGCTTCAATATCCAACGATCCCTATCATCCTTCTCTTGCTCCCTCAGTCTCGTGGCGCCAGATACTGATCGGTCTCGCAGCAACCTCTCATGTTCCTCTTTACGACCTCGAAAATAGGGACGGATGTCCCTTTCCATAATGTACATGCTCCTGCTAAGCACAACAATCGTGAGGATAGCATATGCATTCTGGTGGAATGTTGGGTCCTGCAGGTAGTGGTAGTACAACGTAATGAAGATGGCCAACGCAGCTACGCCTAGACCAATGGCGATTTGTATCGACCGTTGCCTCTTGTGTGAGAAGGTAGCCCAGAACATCAAACACGTTGTGTAGATCATGCTGAGCTCATCGACCAGCTGCCATGGGTATCTACATGAGACCAGTGGGTAAGCAAGTACCTCGAGGTATTACATTCACGGACGTCTTGTTCCGGGAGCTCGCTGTAGGATGACTGCTTTCGGAGACTGCTTACTTGAGAGTGGAATGGAAAGCAAAACTTCCCGAGCCCACAAGAAAGTATCCGATGAAGGTGACCAAGAAGATCCCTGCCACAGACACAAGGTAAGCATGTGTCTCGAATTGCCTCTGACTGTTGCCAATGTCGCAAGTTTCCAGTACAGTATGTAGTTGTTGAGAGGAAAGGATGTGGCGTGAATAATTTCTGCGCACATTGCTATACATACGATCGTGGCCATGGAGTATGCAGTTTCTAGCGCCGCGGAAGGCCAGATAAACGAAAAGAAGATTCGTGAGAGTGTTCACAATCTCAGC
The DNA here is from genome assembly GCA_000504405.2 of Mycosphaerella sp. Ston1. NCBI lineage: Eukaryota > Fungi > Ascomycota > Dothideomycetes > Mycosphaerellales > Mycosphaerellaceae > Mycosphaerella > Mycosphaerella sp. Ston1. The sequence goes on from KZ105421.1 coordinate 64,806, forward strand.
AGAGTACTGGGTTGCATAGTAGTTCTGCTAATAATTAGCTTTGCTCTTTCACGCCCTCTTGATATGCCTATTTGGCAAGACAGGATCGACATGGAAAATAATAGGTATCTCGTACCTCCTCACACCAGTCCAGAGTCGACGTGATTGGAGCCCAGTACCCATCGTCCCGCGCGGGCGGATATGGTATAGATGGCAGCCAGGCTACCATGCTCAGACTTAATGCTGGGGACACAAATCGAAGGATGTTCGGGAGCGGCGCAAGTTCCTTCTAATTAGTTCTCCGGCACTTGTTGTTCTTGGGGTTGACGGTAGTGTAGGCAGCCAGGTAGCGAAGGTCTTTGTGGAGCGGTCGGGGAGAAGATTCAATATATGGAATGTACAATGGTTGATGTTGATGATGCGGCAGTACGGGTCCTAGTCCAGTCAGCAGGTCAAACCAAGGCCGCAATTGTTCTATTGTTTGATAAGACGGCGAGCCGCGGCAGGCAGCAGGCAGCAAGCAGGCAAGCAAGCACGGAATATAGTCCGCATAAGGTACCAACTTTCCTGAACCCTCAAACGACAACGCACTACTCTCCAGCGTCCCATGCGAGAGAAGGTTGTCGCAGCATCAAATCATGGCCATCCCCAACGAGAAGCTCCAGCAGGTTATTTGCCCTCCTCCCGCCTCTTTCTTTTCGCTCATACTGATCAAGCCGCGCACCAGCTCCTGCTAGAGATCGAGCAGAAAGCCGCCTTCGCATCCCAGCAACTCCAGATCGTCCGCGGGCAAATCACCTCGAAGAACCGTGAGAACCGGTTGCTGCAACTGAGCGCAGTGGAATTGGATGCGTTACCCAAGGAAACTCCAGTGTATGATGGCGTGGGAAAGATGTAAGCTACATGTACTCCTCTTCCCAAAGTTTGGGCTGCTATACCATAGCCGAGGCTGGCTCCGGCTATACCAGCTGGCTATTCCCCCGAACCCACGCGGTCTGGACTCGACAAGAACTAATAATGGGGTCCTGGACTAGGTTTGTGCTCACGACGACTGAAGATGTGAAGAAGCGTCAGGCGAAAGAGGCTGCAGATGTCAAGACGGAGATTGCCAATCTGGAAAAGAAGTTGAACTACCTGGACACGACGTACAAGAACAGTCAGACACACATGGACGCCATACTGAAAAGGGGTGGGTGAGGTGCAGCGGCTCTGGCTGAAGGCACTCGGGCTACAGATTCAGAACATTTGGCCCATGCCTGAACGGCTCATGAAGATGAGCGCTCTGTGACAGAAGCCAAGAGACGACGCGCGCAGGCACAGATGCCGTCTCCCACACAGCACGGTACACTACGAAGCACGACGTCGTCCTGCCTGGTGACCCAGGAGGTTCCGAGTGGAAACAGAACGGCCAGTAGGCCTCCGCCGACACCAGCTGTAAGAATCGACCATGACGTGAGCCATGTGGCCATAAGAGATCTGCTATGCCCAGGTCAATTCATGAAGGTTGCTACGAACTCCCTGCCAATCTTGCTTGGGTGGCGCGACCGATGACTGTCTCGAGTCTGACGAGTAGTACACAGCGTCTGCTATCTGAGCACTGCCCAGCTTTGTCCCACTACTGGTCGGACTCGCCAGTTCCTAGTCTTGAGGCACTTTTGGGCCTTGTGTCTGTCGACCTGATGGCGTGACTAGCGGGGATGTTATGACTTGTGCATCTTTAGTACTACCGCTCATATCATACACGAATTTCATGCTTGAAGTTACTCCCACAACAAAGCAGAAGATGCGCGTTGTCTGATCCGTAGCCTCCAGATTGTCGACATGACCGTAATCGATCAGCTGTTCTCAACCTCATCCATGACTTTTTCGAGTTGTTCTTGCGTGCATCTATGCTTCAATTTGCGAGCGGCTGCGGTTGTCGTGCCACTCAGCGAGGACGTGCGATCAACATGCAGCTGTCTTCATGTCAGCTTGCCACATAATCGTGTGAAGGCACAATGCAGGGGACGTCATACCACCGGGATATCGAACTCATATAGCTGCTTCCACTTGTGGTTTTCTGGGGCAAGAATATCGATCTCCTCGTATTCGAAAGGTCGACGATCCCAGACTGTGCTCATAACAGCTTTGACAGGTTTGCACAGAGCGCAATGTTCATGCGTAAAGAAGGTCAGGCGCAGACTATGCTGCAGAAGACTAGATGCTGCTCTCATGCCTGCCTGTAGTTAGGAGAGTGCTGTGGTGCAGCATCAAAGATGGACGGTGTTTCAGTTACGTGTCCCCAGGGAGGAAGTAGGTTCTGGAAGCTTACTCTCAACCTTACATGTACGTACCGTAGGTATAAGAGTTCTAGAAGAAAGAAGAAGAGCTCTAGACATATGGAAGCCGGGTACCCACCTAACGTATCAAGAACCACCAGAAGTTGCCTTTGCAGTACCTATTCGCATTGAACTGACCTGCCCGTACCATCATTCTTCGTGAAGACGTGTGGCATAGACGTTGTGTCCAGACCGTATTCGTTGCACACCGGCATGGCAACGAAATGCGTGCACAAAGGCTGCGGCAAGACCTTTACAGACGCCGACGAGGCCTGTCACTACCACCCAGGGTAAGACGGACGGCAGGCTCATATCAATGTGCCTTCTGTGCTTTGCTTCTCTTGGTTCCTCCCACATGAGCTGAGCAGACTGACGCATGTAGACCACCCGAATTTCACGAAGGCCAGAAAGGTATGTCTGCCTCTCTCTCGCTCTCTACTGACACCAACATCGAGATCCTGATCACCCTGTCACGCAGGATGGAAGTGCTGCAAGCCCCGTGTGCTCACCTTCGACGAGTTCATGAACATCCCACCCTGCACCACGGGCACGCACTCGACCGTTGACGAGACGCCGACCGTCCCCGAGCCGCTGCAGACCGAGGAGGAGCTCGACGCTCAGATCAGGAAAGCTGCGCCCCCACCCACGCCCACGCAGGATGAGAACGCGTTGCCGCCTCCCATCTCGAGGGCACCTCTGGCAGCTCCAAACGCCCGAGCCTCGACCACCCCCGCAACGCCTGAAGACGAGGACGACGATCCGAGCATTCCCATACCCCAGGGCGCAACGTGCAAGCGGAAGTCGTGTGGGGTGATATACAAAGGCGGAAAGGATCGAGAGGGGGAAGAATGCGTGCATCACCCGGGTCAAGCTCTGTTTCACGAAGGTAGCAAGGGCTGGACATGCTGCAAGCGACGCGTCCTCGAATTCGACCAATTCATGAAAATTGCAGGATGTAGGACCAAGTCCCGACACCTCTTCGTGGGCCGGGCCAAGGCTGCTGATGAAGAGGAAGCATTGAAGGACGTGCGGAATGACTTCTACCAGACAGCGACCTCCGTCATAGCTTCGCTCTACCTGAAGAAGATTGACAAGGATAGGTCGAGGGTGATATTTGGCGAAAGTGGCAGCACAGTGGAGCTCGATTTACACACGAGCGACGCAAAGACATATCAGACGAGAATGGAGCTGTATGGTCCAATCAAGCCTGGCGATAGCAAATTCAAGATCATGGGCACGAAGCTGGAACTGACACTGGCCAAAGCAGATGGACAGGGCTGGCCAGTGCTTCGAGCAGACGATCCGCATACCGGAGAGATCATCCAGGCGGGCAGAGCGGGAAGGGTCTGAGAAAAACACACGAGAAAAGATATGAGATTGGCGATGAAGTGTCCAGCAAGGGGCATTTGCCGATCGTGTGTATCTTCACCCAAGTTCAATATGGCATACAGCTGAATCTGGACTATCATAAGAACGCCCAGCAGATCCAGCTCTGGGACCATCTTATTGCTGGGAAAGAGCAACGAAACCGACGGAAAACCGATGGGGCGCAATCATTGGGTCGTTGAAAAATGTCCGCTTTGCCTTGTGGTCCTGTGCTTGCCCACAGGAATTGGCTATAACTTCCCTACGACTTTATAGTTTGTTACCAAATACCTCGTACCCGAGAACATCGACCAGCAAGAAACTCAAGCTTCACACTCTCTCCTGGTACCACGCGCGATCCACTCGACACTAGAACTAGAGCTAACAGAATCCATGCTTCCGCTCCTCAATTGTCAAGCTTTGTGTAGGCGACAAGCTCTACACTTACTATTGCACTTCCATCATGCCTGCAACATTCGCTTCTGTAACAACGTCAGATACGTTTACAGTGGCGAGGAGTGGGGATGTAGGTACTGGTCGAGCGATGCCCAGCGGCTCATCACCAATATGTTGCCTCCATGTTCGGCAAAACTTTTGGCCCTCGACTCCAATTTGCGAGATCTGAGCCGCTGCTGGGCAGAAGTACGCCCTGACAGATAACGACGTAGTCACGCCAACAATCACTTTTGTGTGTCTCCATCAGAAAAACGAAGACTGAATTCATCTTGCTCTCACACTCGTTTCCATGTCATGCATGTCATGAGGAAAGAAAGCAAAGAATCCCAAATTTTTGCTCTTTTTCTTTTTCATCCCAACTTCTGCAAATACCCCTGTCTCACCAACCCTTCCACATCTCCAGCTCGCACGTAGAACTGACTATTTTTGGTCAAAGTAATACTTCCATATTCGGTTTGAATCTCGCCTGCGTCCTTGAGGACGCGGACATCGATAAAAATATCCCTGGGGGGTTCCAGACTTCCCGTGAGATCGATTTCGGTCCATTGGCCTTTGTAGGCGGATAGCAGGGAGGAGTAGGCATGGGTGTATTGTTCTTCTTCCGAAGATAAAGTCGAAGTGGTGTTCTCTGCGATGCCGGCGGTGTTATTGGTGTTACTGTTGTTGTGATTGTCGAGATCGTCGTCCAGAATTGTAGAGGAATTGGTCAATTCCGTGACATCGACGCCTTCCCAGCAGAATTGCTCGAGTTTGTCGGTGCGGGTTTTGTGGTAGGCGAGAAGACAGCGTTTGTTTCTTCGCATAGAGAGTTGATTCACTAGCAATGTGCAGGCTAGGGTGGGGTTCTCCTGAGGGTTGAACGTAGATCTTGAGCCTTGAGACTGGGAGGCGCCATTTGTGCCTTGGCTGTCAGTGATGGCGTAGGGTGCCAGGAGCGTGTTGATTTCGCGATCCAGATCTCGGACTTCTTTGGTTACGGCGCGGATCACAGTGGTGTTGTATGGCGGCAGGTGTGGCAGGTTCTCGGTGCGTCTGGCGTCTTGCACTAGCTTGATAGCTTGTTCGGCGTACATTGTGAAGACGGGAGTTGGTGAACTCTGAGGCAGAGGGAAATGAGAGAAGGTGAGGTGAAGTGTACATAGGTACAGTAAGGTAGTCTGAGGGATCTGTATAATGTGGATCCCATATCTGGCGGGGTCAGCCCTCGAGCTAGGATGCTGCATGATGCTAGACCCGCAATAGCTAGCTCAGTACATGTGCCTCTGTGAAAGTAGGGAGCGCGCGCTAATCCACTGAGACACTTGGCAACGAGCTGTTAAGGGGATGCGCGACAATCCACGTCTCTCAACTCCCCAGTATCTCACCTAACATGGCTTTGTTAATATCGAACGGGCAGTCTTTCACTCTCCAGCAAGCGACCGACGACGAACTCAACATCCTTCATCGGCTCCGCACTGTTACCAATACCGCCGCCGTCACAGCAAGCGTTTGGTCCCAGCGAGCGACTGTTGCGGCCATCTGTGCGACGCATCTACGACTGCCAACTGCCAACTGCTCGCTCGAGCCGACGAGGACTTGGATCCGCGGGCGGTTCAATCTATGCATTATGGTTAGGGCCGAGGCGTTAGACGGTAGTGTTTCCCGCAAGGTCTTTCGGTGTCCCATACCCCATAAGGTGGGCGACTCATTCCAGCCAGGAGCGAGCGAGGACAAGACGCGAGCCGAGGCGGCGAACTACGCCTGGATCGAAGACTACTGCCCGGAGGTCCCTATTCCGAAACTTATCGGATTTGGATTCGCTGATGGCTACCAGTTCACGCACGAGCGTTCATTCTCATGGCCCTACCAATGGTTCCGAAGGGCCTGCCGGGCTATACGACGCGCCCTAGGGTTTCATCCGCCGTCGCGGTTTGTCCGGGACAGGGCCGTGGCGAGTTTTGAGATGCCTTACCTGCTCCTGGACTGGATCGAGAGGGAGCACGGCACAATGCTCTCCGAGAAATGGGTCCCTGGTAGTCGTGCGCCCGACAAGCCCGAAAAGTTCGAGAACCTGTATCGCGGAATCAGTCGGGTGATTCTTTCGCTCGCTCGCGTACCCCAGCCGTGTGTAGGCTCTTTTCGTTTTGATGACGACGGCCGCATCACCCTCTCCCAGCCACCCCTCCTCTGCACCAACACTATCCTAGAAAGCGAAGGCGTACCCCGAGTCCTACGAACGCCCGTACACTCTACCGGTCATTTTGCCTCGCTATCGATGGATTTTCGCGATCAAGCGCTCCGAACCCAACAGCACGCGGTCTTCGATAAGGACGATTGTATATTACAAATGTCGCACCATACTAATATGCGAGTCGTCATGCCCCACCTGATCGACGTCTTCTATGGCGGACCGTTCGTACTTCAACATACCGATCTGCACGCGAGCAATCTCTTCGTAGACGAAGATTGGAACGTCACCGGGGTTATCGACCTGGAATTCCTCTGCTCGCTTCCGCCCGATATGGTCGGTGTTCCTCACTGGCTTTCGGTGAAGGAAATAGATCTGCTAAGCATGGAGACCCACGACCGCAGGCACCGTGACTTCATGCGCATCTTCGAGGAAGAAGAGAAGAAGATGATTGTGGCCAATGATCGCCTTCCCCTTAGCTCCTCCATCAAGGACGCCTGGTACTCGGGCGCGGCTTACTTCTGGTGGGGCATTCGGTCGGTCAACGGAATAACCAGCCTCATGGAAGAGCGCATCTGGCCGATCTTCGGCTGCACGAACTCGGACATGAATCCGGAAGTCCTCGCGCACTTCTTCACAAAGGGGGCCGACGACTTCGTGGAGAAAAAGCTGAAAGACCGGGAACAATATGACGAGGAATTGCGAACCCATTACCAGCAATGAATGCTGATGTTGGTCCATGTGTGGCCCTAGGACCGCAGCGTGCCCACGCAGACCACTCTCCTGGTTCTTCGTAGCTCCAACTTGCGTACACACAGTATCGCCATGCAATTGTCTAATCCATAATGAACGGTCACGAGCTTCTCCGCTGTGTTGCGCCGGCCTCTTGGTGGGGTTCTCAGCGGCTTTGACGTCGCTATCCGGCACATCTCGCAATTGCTGAAAGGGCGGGGAACATACAAATTGCGTAGGAGCGAGAGACCGCAGAATAAGGGCAAGATGTTGATTGCGAGGAACGACGAAGAAGACTACTACAGCTTGTAGCTACATGTATTCTACTCAAGCCTCAATCTTTCGAACGCGCCGCACGCTACGTCGACCCGCGTAGTCAAATTCTAAACCGACCCATTGGCCTCCCTCCCAGACGCCTCGTGTCACAACACATCTTCGGCAAGCGGCCCTTGGGCCCTCAAACCTGCCCTTTGGTTCCTTCGCGCAATTGCTGCTTTCTTTTCCTGTCTCTTTTGCCGCGTGAATTCCCCGGATGAGAGAGCGGCCGCGGCTATGTGTGGGTCGATGATAACCTCGGCTGTCCCGGCGCTGGCCGACGTGCCGCTGTACTCTGAGGAGTGTACGCTGCCGGAAGCAGCCGTCTTCTTCTTGCCCTCTTTCTTGCCCTCTTCCTTGCCCTCTTTCTTGCTCTCTTCCTTGCCCTCTTTCTTGCCCTCTTCCTTGTCCTCTTTCTTGTCCTCTTCCTTGCCCATGGTAACGATGCACCCTATCACAAGTTCATGGTCAACGACGAATTAAGGGGGAAAGGTGGAGGACAGGTGAGTGCTAACGACGTTTCTGGATTGTAGATGGTTGTTCGCGACTTCGAAGGCTAGTAGAGCGAACTGGAGTTGGCAAGAGAAGCGACTTGGAAGTTGTCACCTATTTCAAAGCGCGGTCGGCCGTTGTCTGGACTGCATGCGATGCGCAGAGTACGTTGTATCTCACTCTTTAGAGTGCATCCTGTCTCTTTAATGCCTTGCGGTCAACAGCGGGTAGCCGCGCAGGGCGACGCGGCGCTACGAGTACGAATCAGTTGCGAACCTCAAATCCTTATCGACCCCGCTAAGCATACAGGATCTACTTACAGCCAATGGGGCGTAGTGCTGTTTTCCGTGCCTGCTCAACACTGGTTCGCCACATGCACTCTGTATCAGCTGGGCGCGTACACACTTCACACAGGATTGCGAAACCTCCAATATGATAAACATGCTCCACTGTGAGGCGAGCCCCCTGGGGAGCCACTATCCGAACCTCCGACTCGGCTGCTGTGTATGAGGCATTCATATTCCAGAGAACATTTGGCGGTTAACTGCGAGGTTTCCTCTCTCTCTCTCTCTCGGTCAATTGAACTGAAATGATGCACACGCGAGGATGCAGCGGCTATGTGCAATGCATAGCTGTCTTTGTATGCAAGCCAGACAGAGCTCATGCACTGCCCCTGCGTCAATCACTTCAGCGCCACATTAGCAGTCATTTGGCAAGCGCTGTCGTGACACTAGCGATCTCATCCCTCTCTCAGCCTCCAGGCCGATGCCCACGTTGATATCGGGGCAATACAAGATCATTTATCTTCCACTACAAAGCCCTCGGGAGTGCAACCGTTGTACTCAGTACTGACGGTTCGATGACAGACAGAAGACGCCTTTCCCAGAATGTCCGTTCAATTGGCCACGAATCTCGTCGCGACTGACAGGTCGTAGAAAGCATTTTGTAGCCACGAAATGAACACATGTGGTGCGTCGCGACGCTGGGAGTTGGAATTGCACTAGGAACTTAGGGTTGGTCCCTCGTTAACCTTCTGTAGCTTCAACGGGGGTCCCGGCGCTTGTCTATACTGCCTGCACTTATTAATAGTAGGCTTCTCAATAGGGCGCTATCACTTGGTTCGCTCAATCGAGTACATGTACTACGCGATCCCAACTCCGCTGCAGGAAGGTGCGTGTTCATCCCAATATCGCCTGACCTGCTTCGACACCTGACACGTCTGGAAACGTACCTAAGGTAGCATATGATGTGTTGAAAAGGAGAGATAGATTGCCCGACCCCAAGGCGAACAGGTCAGATGGAATACTCGGAGGACGACGTAGCGATTCTGAGAGAAAGTATGTATCGGCGTAATGTATGTACTTTCCAGTACTGGAGCTACCTTACTGCAAAGCCTTTTAAGGACGTGGGGTACACATAATCAATATTTGATCTGTCTCTGCTTTCTCTATAGTCTGCCGTACCTGCTCACAGAGATTTGTTGCTGTCACTCTCTTCTGCAGGTGCAGCAGAGTAATTACCACTTGGTGTCCTCTGCCACTGCTGCTGATCACCCATTTTCGTGGTATCAAAGCCGTGAGCTTCCAGATATTCTCGAAATTTGATGTCCTCCTTCTCGATCGTGTCCTGATTGATCGTTGGCAAGCACCATACGAGAAACGCGGACAGGAAGCATAGGCTGGATGCAACGTAGAAGGGATATTGCCCTGCGCGGATACTGTCTGCTGGCCCGCCAGCATCTTGGATGTAGGGAAAAATGTATTGGCCGATGAAGCCGCTGCGAGTAGAAGAGAAAGGGTCAGTAAGGGGTCAGTCCGTCAAGTTTACATAACAATGGGAAGGTATGTAACTGGCAACACAGAAAGAGGGGAAAGAAAGAAGAAAGAAAAAAGAAATTGGTGAAAAAAAGTATAGCGTACCCAATCTTGCCACATGCAGCTGCAATGGCATAGTATTGCCCTCGGATGCCAGTCGCGCACGTTTTGCTCGCTACTAAGCCGATGTTGTCTCCAGGTCCCATCTCACCGAGCGCGAGGAAAATTCCGTATACGACGACGAAGCCGCCGATGTTTTGCGGCATTTTGAGGTAGCCGTAGCAGCCCGACATGATGAAGCCTAGAGTAAGAAGCATGAGCGATTTTTTTTGGTGCTCCAAACACGCTTGTGGGGGAATGTTTCTTGTAAGGATTCTTACCGACTACACCTTGTGCAATGACAAAGGTCATGAGAGCGCGACGAGGTCCCATCCAGTCGGAAGTAAAGCTACCGAGGATGGCTCCAGGGAGGTAGAAGAAATTCACGAGCGTAGACCTGGGCACGAGTAAGGTCAGTACGCAATTCAATCTGATAGGAACTTCTTACACGGGCTTCCACCTCAGGTAGTATTCCGAGCGAGAATCGAGACAAATTGACAAAATTTACTTACCAGCCAAAAGTTTGCCACAACGCCGCGTCGGGCTGAATAACATCGATCCATGCGCTAGAGTAGATGGAGAATGGATAAGTCAAGAAGTCATAGATGAACCAGATGCCAGCGACCAGACAAAGGCGAGGGCCATGAAACTTGAGCGCAAGCCAGTAAGGGGTCTTGACGCGCGTGAAACCTTCACGCGCAAAGGACTCTGGCTCCTTCATCTTGAAACGAAGGTACATTAAGCTGAGAGGTGGAACGACGCCTAACCCTAAGGAAAGACGCCAGACTGCGATGTGTTAGTGCACAGTTATGTCTCTTCATATATTTTTTGTGCAATGTGCACATGAGAACTTACCTAAGCCGAGATTGTTGGGCGCGATACGCGTGATGACTGTGTAGTATTAGTATATTGAACAGCAGACTCGAGAGAATAGGGGGAGACTCGTTCTCATTGGTACTAAACAGCCCACAGTAAAGCCAAAGTCGATCTGAGTGTTGGTGAAGAGACAGAACCACCTATTGCGATGGCCCTCCTTAAGTTCGCCAGTCGACTCTGCACAGCCTACAGAGCCAGCAGGGTACTCTCCGCTTGAGACAGCTATCAGTTACTAGGCTCAAATACAACGAAGGCGCGCAGTTACTCACCCGATGCCAATTCCGAGCAGAAAGCGATACGCAGTGAGGGCAGCGATCAGTCCACCTAGAGTTCCTCCCGCGCCGTACGAGCCAGCACACAAGGCGGCAAAGACGAATAAGATAATGGTGGACACGAGGAGGGACCATTTTCGCGAGTAGTGGTCACTGGTATACCCGAAAACCAGTTGTCCCAGAACGGTTCCCGCGAACGCGATGGAGGTGACGTTCTGCGCAGCATTGCTGCCGGTATATGCTGTGCCGTAGATGGTCTTCAAGCAGGTGTTGACGGGGCCGATTACGGACTGGAGATAACCGTCACTGAACAGTCCTGCTCCGCATGCAATCGTCGGCCACGAGCGCTCCCACCTCGTCTTCGCTGGCGGCGCGAGGGACGAGATGTCGTGGAGGTTGTTATTATTATTGTTGTTGTTGTTGTTGTTGTTGTCGCTGAGAGGGTTGCTGTCCTTTTCTGAGCCGATGGTCTCGGTGGCGGCACCCTTTTTGTCTGCCATGTCGTGCGGTGCTCCCCGTAGCTCGACGTTGGAGTTGCGGAGTGGTGTATATATGTGTGTGTGGGGGGTGGGAGAGAAGTCAAATCCATGGGCTCGCTAGAGTTAATCTATTGAATGGATCATCCTCGAGTACCTAGTGCAACCTAATCGCGCGACGCTCGGATATGGATGGATGTGGGTGTGGGTCCCTTACCATCCTTATTGGTTGTTATAGAACTACATTATTGACAGAGAGGGAGACGGAATCAAGCACTGCCAAGCAAAGCAAAGCAAAGCTTGTCGACAGTCTGCAGATGCGCACGTGATCGCCAGCAACAGACATACGGTGTAGGTTAAGGTAGGCCTAAGGGCAGGTCAGGTATGCATATGCCCAGCAGCAGCAGCAGCACACGTCGGCCGAGTCTGGTGTCTGCCATGAGTATCGCGGCGAGCAAGTGGCTTTCTGCCCGTCCAGATCCCGTGACACTCCTCCTGGGCCCATCATATTCATCCCCCGTACAAGCCCGAGCATCAGGAGAAGGACGCGGTCTGGGCCTGTTCACCACCCGGAGCATCCCCGCATATAGCGAGATTCTGCGTGAAGCCCCTCTAATCTTGCTGGAGCCGACAGACGACCTGCCCCAGCTCTACGAGCAGTACAAATCCCTACGCGATGAACGTGGCTCGGATGCTGCACAACAACGTTACCTCGCCCTGAGCCATCATGCAGTGCCCCAGCGAGACACGCGACTCCGCGAAAAGCTCAGAGAGCGCGGCTTTGCTGCAGATGATCCCGCTATTGAAGAAATGGTCCAGGTGGCCAGTATCATGCAGACCAATGCTTTCAACGTCGACATCGGCACCAACGGCACAGGCTGCAACCATCGCGCACTATTTGCACAAACTGCCCGAATCAACCACTCCTGCGTGCCAAACGCACATGTCTGCTATTATCACCCGTCGTCGTCGTCGTCCTCCTCGGCTGCTGCTGCAATTGCAAACCCTCCTCCTCCTCCTCCTTCTTCTTCTGCTCGTGAGGGTCGTGGTCGCATGGTAGTCCATGCCCTGCGCGATCTCCACGAAGGCGAGGAAGTGCTGATAGCATATTTCAGCATTTTGCTCCCTCGACCAGAACGGCAGGCGAAAGCGCACAAGTGGGGTTTCACGTGTAGCTGTCCAGCTTGCGAGCCTCCTCCTCCTCGATATGGGGGGAGTAGTGTGCACGAGCGAGTGAGACAGGCTGTGGTGGATTTTACGACCAAGCAAACTGCCTATATGCAGCAGAACGGTCGTGCAGTGTCTGTGAAGCAGATCACAGATCTCATTGATACAGGTCGCAGCACGATCGACCAAGTCCTTGAGAAAGGTGGACTTCGTCCTACGATACCAGATCTCTACGAGAATCTCGGCATGTTGCAAGCCAAAGCTCTGCTTCTTCCAGGCGAGAACACTCGGCGTGAGGATGTGGTAGAGTCCCTCCAGCTAGCTGCTGTGTGGGAAGCGAAGTTGACGGGAGTGGGAAGTCCTGCGACCAAGAAGAGATTGCTTAAGCTGGAGCAATTCGCTACTGCTCACCACGACACTACATGTAGTCGCTCTCCGCGTGTAGTGACCACTGGAAACGGCGCATATACGATCGAGTGGATCACTTCGTGAGAAGTACCTTACCTACATGTATTCATACACGTAGTTTGGCGCTCCACTCCCTGTTAGGGTCGCCCTGCCGCGGCCATCAGACTCCCGGACGTGCTCGTCACTGAACATGTGTCACTCATGTCGGACGCGTCATCTACTTTTTTGAGGACAAACCAAATCTGGAATGTGCTATATGTCACAGCGGCGCGATGTGGCTGCCAGCGACAACAGCCCATGCGTATGCCCAGTACCAGGAATATCACGAGCTTATCACAAGCTAGCATCAGGTCTTTTACCTTAGGGCCTCGACGTGACAACACTACATCCGCTCAAAAGGACCTGCATGAAGCACCCCATCGTCCATTCTCTCCCATATCGTTCTCTCGTCCTCGATGAGCTCTCTCTTGTTTACCCCGGCCGCCGCGATCTGTGCTTTGGCGTTCTCTGTCTCGATTGTCACATGGAGTGACACTACAGCACGCTTGCCACTCCACATAGCGTGAGGGACGTTCGTCGAATTATCCGAATTTGCATCACCAACAGCATATATACCTGTTTGTAGGACAGAGTCAGCCACGCTGAGACCGCGTCGAATGTGTTTCTTAAGACAGACAACTTACCAGGAACATTGGTAATCATGCCTGCTGATATATTCGCTGCAAGTTTGCCTCCATAGAGCCATACGCCAGCATCCGTGCCAACATTGGACTTTTGCTCGTTGGGCCAATTGGTCACGAACGCGGCACGTTGTACTGGCTCTCCTTCGCTGAAGTTGACTTGGAAAAGGTCATGCTCTGGAAGCGTAGCCTTGCTCGGGTCCTCGTTAAGTGGACCGGCGTCCTTGAGACGCTCAACCGAGACTATTGTCCGGTTCTCAACAATCACGTTGTGGATCTTATGCCAGGTCTCGAAGCCCGGTAGCTTGCCTTCCACAATAGCACGGTTCTCGGGTGTGTCGGTGCCATTGGCGAATATGATCACATCCTTATTGAGCGTCAAGATCTCGAGTGGAGTGTTGCCTGACTTGTCGAGAGGTCCAAGAACACCAAATGGTTGATCGGCGTGTTCTAACAAGCAGTAAGCCACCAATTGCCGCCGGTTGTCAGGCCATGTGAGACCAGCGTCCACGTAGTTGAATTATGCACCTACCATAGCCATCACACCATGGGCACCAATAGACTCCCTTGCCCCAGATGTCCAACAGACCTTGTGGCACAATATCGCGCAGCCCAGTTGCAAGGATAATCTTGCGAGCAGTCACAGTCGTCAGGTTGCCACTAGAAGTAAAGTTGGCTGTGACGCTGAATGAAGTGGCCTTGGAGTCTCCAGTCGATTCAATCTTGGTAACAGTGCCGTTCGTAAACTTGACAGTCGGATACTCCGAGATTTGTTGACGGGCTCTCCAGCGGAAGTAGGCACTACACGCGATCGTTCAAAGGTAAGCAAATTTCTCTCCAAAACATAGCCAGCCCTGTTTCAACAAAAAAAGACAGTCTGTCCTCCGCAGTATCGCCGCGCGGACAGATCAAGCATCAAGGAGCAATGCCTTCGAAATCATTCTACTTACGGTGTCACGCCTGTTCAGACCTCTTATATCAGCTTGATTCGACCACAAAACACACGCTGAAGCAACTTACCATCAAAACCGAGCACATCGTGAATCCGTCGAGTGTACTGGTTGCGGTAGTCGCCCGAGTCAATGACCAGAACATGTCGTCGGACCCGCGCAAGACCGCTCGCAGCTGCCAGACCAGCAGGTCCGCCGCCTACAACAACGACATCGTAGTCGGCAACAACCGCTGGAGCTGGTTCCGTATTCTGCGATGCTGGGAGCGCAGATACCACCGACGCCAGCACCGTGGCGATAGCAATATTGAGCCTCATTGTTGATGGGACGGGAGGAGAGTATGGATGGCAACTTTCCGGATGAATAGTGAAGTGGGATTCCGCAGAGAATATGTATATATGTAGATATATATAGAGAGAGAGAATCCGCCACTGCTGATGCTGGTGAAGTCGCAGTGACTACATGTACATGTGTCTAGGGCGCCCATTACCTTCCATCCATCCAGCCGTAGTTCTAGCAGTTTCAAACAGCTGATGACAGGGCAGGTGGTGCCTTCTTCGTGCATTGTCCATGATCTGGTCAAGGATGCTAGATTACCTTATTCTTGGTGGCTTCTAGTGGCATGATGGCATCATTCATGTTCCATGTTCAGTCGTACATGTAGTGAAACATGACTGCCAAGGTCTTCACATCTGGGATTCTAGGTTGTACGAGCACCTACATACATGCTTGTTTCCTTGGCACGGGAAATGGCGGAATACATGTATGCGAGACAACAGTACCTTAGTGCGCTTGTTATGGAAAGAATGCATCAGATCATACCTATAAATCACGCAATACTGCACTACGGTATCATTTACACCGCCGAGAGTTCGGACTTCCAGCGGTACATCAAAGTATGAGCTTTCTCAGCTCGACAAGTCAGTGTCTCGAACTTCGAAGGACATACATGGTGTGATTTCTTGAGCTTGACTCAGCGAGCTGCCCGAAGTGATCTTGTTATGTTAGGTATGGTTTGAAAAATTCTGTTCAGATATACCAATGCCCGGACCCAATTCCCGCCTGCCTGCCACGTGGAAAGATGGCCTGACCCTGCGACACACAGCGCGGCTGAGTAGTGAATATGCGGACAGTCCTCATGATTTGAACGAGAACTGCATTCTATCTTGCGTGTTCAAGGTGAACGCTATGCAATCTTTCCCTGCACCACGATCCGTGCTGCTTCTCCAGCCATATATTCACGCTTCATATTACAACCGAGTCATGTCTGATCGCATGATGGGAGATCGGCTCGATCATGTCGAGCACCTAAAGCTCTTTGCCGCCACTGTTTGTACTGATTCGATTTCTATCTGGCTGTCCCCATATCGAGCGCAAGTCAGCGGCATCATCGATACCAGCTGATTGATGTATCTTCTCCAGGCTGGATCGTGGGGCTCAAAGTCAAGTAACTGCCAGCTCTATCGTGGCGCTCTTGGTCGAGTACTGTTCGAAGGATGTATACCGTAGTGCGTCCGTGATGAGCTATCGTCATGGTCATCTGGCTGAGCACAGCCATGATCCTGCGCAGTCCCCGTTCTTTCTTCTTGTCGCTCCACATGAGCCTAAAAGAGAGCGATCGTTCGTGCCATGTCTACTGCACGACTTGCGCTGGTTGCATTTCAAACATGTCATCAATACCATCCTGCTGGTCTTCATCCACTTCGTCATCATCGGAATCGACCTCGTCGTCGACCTCATCTTCTTCCTCAAACCCGGTCTCTATTTGCCTTGAGCGGAGGCGCTCTTTCATCTCTTCTCTGCGTTCCTCTTGCCACCTCATCAGAGCCGCGCTGGCATGCACTCGAAAGCCATAGATCCTGGGCTCGTATCTTCGCTGAGTCTTTTGTGGCTGGAGTGCTGGATAGACTTGGAAGAGGATGTTGTGAAAAGACGTTCCAAAGTACGCGCCATCTATGCTGTTATGCCGTGACGATTTCGGATTGTAGATGTCCTCACACTTGGCACAGTAGAGCTTCACGTTGGATGTGTTGGGCAGATCGTGTTGACCCATGGGCAGGAGATGCTGAGACTCGCATATCACACGTGGGCACTTGCCGAACACTCCTTGCTTGAATTTCTCCATCTGGCAAGAAGGGTAAGTGTTCAGGCGGAGAGAAGAAAGAGACAAGTCCTGTTCGAGCGGGAATAACGTACCATCTTTGCAAGACCTCTGGTCGTAACGATGTAGCGAGCGTGCACAAGGCCATAGAGATGCCTGGCACTCTTCTCGATCTGTTCCCGCATATCATCATCGACTTCCATGTCGAAGACGTCGGTAACCAGGTCCAGAGCATACTGGTAGTATTGTACTTCGGTGTTGAGCCCAGTAAGATTAAAGCGATCCGTTAGATAGTCCTCGTCAATCTCGCAGAAGTATTCATTGCCTCGGGAAGAGATGAACTGTTCGACAGTTAGCTTGCCCACAGCATCATTCTGACTGGCTCCATGCACGCCGCCGCTCCACGGTACTTCTTGAATGGCTGAAGGCATTATGCGTGAAGGCTGCGAGCTTGGTATTGATGGCGGGCTCCAAGGCGTGAAATGCTAGTTTCCAAATTGGTCGTAAGGCATCGAGGGCGATGTTGTGCAAGGAAGGCTGAGTGGAGGGTGAGGGGTGGAGGGAGGTGGGAGCGGAGGGAGGAAGTGAAGATGCGCGAGAAGCACGATCCAACAGATATCGACGCACCCAAGCAAGCAGGCGGGCAGGCAGGGGGCTTCGGTTTCAAACCACGTCTGGAAGGCACTCACCCAGTCGCGCCAGTAACTCGTGTAGTCGCTGTCGGTGTCACTTTGGAAGTCGTCCATGGCGGCGGCGGGGAGGGAGGGGATGGGTGGGGAGGGGGAGCGGGGTGGAGCGGGGGTCTCGTCTTGCCGGCGACTGACTCTACTACTATAAGTGCAAAGGTGTGTGCTCCGATCCTGCGCGTGTCCGTGTCTCGTGTCGTGTCTCTTCCGTGTCCCTCGCCTGGGATTCTCCGGGATCTTGTAGCAGCACGTGTGAAGTGCTGTGCTGTACTGAGCCGTGCTGTACTTTGCTGCGACGTTCTGATCTGAGGCTGGCGATTGACTGCGGACTTCGGGCCGGCGGTAGGAGAAGCATGCGGCATCCTTATTCGTTCATAGCCGAAGCTGAATAAGCCAAGGCATCTCTTCAGGTATCCTGCCCTGCCTACCTGACTTTTACGTCTGATTCAAATATTATTGAACGAGCCCACCTCATACAGCGCTGCCTGCGACTGGATACTCACATGACAGACAGTACGACGACGTCAATACGATGAGACGACGCCAACCACCCTGACAGTGACCCTGCCATGTACTGGCCGATTGGCGCGCCGAACGTCTACTCGCTGTCCAGACACCCCCTCTCCCTCCACGACCCGGCCATTGTGCACTCGGACGATGGGCTGCACGACAGCGCCAGTAGCGGCTCTGCCTCCACACCTAGCGATGCTTCCCACGAACAGACTCCGCCCGAGCCGGCGCTGCACGGGCATTCGAATAGCCCAGAGGAGGCCTCACCACCCGAGGGCCCATCGGCTTTGGACAGCAATATCGTCGATGCGACTATCTCGCGGGGCGGCAGCGTGTTCATGACCTTGACGAGGTCCTCGCTGATGGTATGGCAGACCAAACCGACTCTGGCTCTGGCGGGAGTGCAGCGCTCCCCTCAGTCCATGAAGTCCTATGGTCACAACACGGCCCTGCTGCTGAGGCCCGATGCGCTGGTCGTGGTTGTGCAGACTGCTCTGGGCTACTTGATCACGTACTCGATTACTATGGACGCCAATACGCGCGTCTATCAGATTGTGCTGCCAGAAGCGAGCAGACACCATCGCAAGCAGAGTACCGCTGGATACAGTCATTTGCGCAAGCCGAGCACTGTCAATGCAGCAGCAACCTCTGGAGAAGGGCAGGGCATCCGTGAGATCAGCATACGCTTTCGGATGGTGATCAGGATCGATGCGGGAATCAGTAGAGCATTGGCGCTAGACGACGAGCTCGTAGTAGCTACACAGAAGCCAGCTGCTCTGCAATGCATCAAATGGGTAGCTGAGAGCGGAGTGTCGCAAACCAGTACTCAGCTTGTCGGCCGCATGCCATGGCTCGGTAGGAAAACTGCTGTGATTGAGATCATTTACGATCGGCCAATGAATCTCACGTGCTGGATCACAAATGATGGACGTGCTTATGCCGTACAACGAAGACACTCGAGCAGCATCGATCCAGAAAGTCCCGAGAGTCTATTCCAGGGCTTTTGCTTTCGGGAACCGGAGACGAAAGATGGGGATGCGGTCAAAGTCGCCATCAACGCTAGGTTCTCGCTCATAGCCGTTGGCTGCGCAAGTGGGCATATTGATGTTTATCTGGTAAAAGACTATACTGGTAACATACCGCTATCGCACAAGATTCAGTTGCCAGTCGGTCCAGCTACAACAGGCAAGCTGACAACTCTGACATACTCGCCCGATGGGTACTGCCTCTTTGCTGGATACGAGCGAGGTTGGGCAACTTGGACTGTATACGGCAAACCATGTGCCAATACATTCAGCATAGATCGAGCGCAATCTGAAGCCAACGACGAGCGTTGGCTTCACGGTGTGAGAACGGCTTTCTGGATAGGCGGAGGCTGCGAATTGGCGTTGTTGCCCTTTGCTGATAACCGCCTGTACATACTCGACATCGCTCGTAATGCTGCGACGGGTTGCCTCACGCCGGCGAATGTTTCACGGGGTTTGTTGTATTCGACCGACAGTGTCATGATCTACAAGGGGCATGATGTGCCCGACGTGACCTCCTTGCCGTCCGACATCTCTCTCTGGCAAACGGTGCAGGTTCCTCCGCAGTACCTCATTCAACAGTGGCCAATCAAATCCGCGGCAATCTCATCCGATGGCAAATACGTTGCTGTGGCAGGACGACGAGGACTGGCACACTTCAGTGTCGCGAGTGGCCGATGGCGTACCTTTGACGACCCTCAAGCTGAGCAAGAGTTCACGGTTCGGGGCGGGATGTGTTGGCATTATCACATATTGATAGTTGCAGTGGAAGCCAACAATCGATCTGAGGTACGGCTCTACTCGCGCGAGAAAGCCCTGGATTACTCGCACATCCAACACATTGAAAAACTTTCGGCTCCTGCCATATCAACCACGGTCTCTGGAGCCGACTCGCTGCTAGTGTATACTTACGATAACGTGCTACTCCACTATATCATCGTCATGGGTGGCAGCACGCCCAAACTAGTGCAGGTGGGTCAGATTGGATTCCATGGCATTATCAGAGCGCCACCACGGGTGCGCACGATCAGTTGGGTTCTTCCTGAAGAGCAACTCGAGCACGGCGACCCTTCTCAAGATGTCGCTGCTGCATCGGTGATTTTCCTTGTGGACGGAAAGCTGGTGCTGCTCCAGCCCTCCACGAATGAATATGGTGAGCTCAAATATGACATGCGTGTCATTGCTCAGAACGTAGAGTATTTCATTCTGCTTCGTGACCTGCCATCGGCGGTGACATCTTTGAGAGGTGACGGAACCGATGCCTCGACACCTCCTCTCAACGGCCTATCACTCGATCATCCTCTAGGACATAGCCTCCGCGATTCGCTGTGGTACTTCGATGGCGCAGGTTTCCACGTTTGGTCAGATATTCAGGATGTCATGGCACGAGCGCCCGCAGAACTTGGTCGCGACCTGCCTCCTGCCGTTGCAGTGCAACTTGACTTCTCGCCCCTGTCCGCAGTCGTTGGCAAGGGCATCGTGTCTGGCATCGAAGCCGACATCGTTCAACGTCGAGACGTCAACTTCAGCTTTTTCCGGCACGCGCCAAGAACGCAACTATTCCTTCCGCAGCTGCTTCGCCACCATTTGACCGAGTTCAACTCACCGGCAGCTCTCCACTTGTCGAGCTCATATCAACATCTTCCATATTTCTCCCATGCGCTGGAAGTGCTCCTGCATGATGTGCTAGATGCAGAAGTGGACAATCCGCCTTCCCCACCCGAGACAGCGCTGCTGCCGACAGTGCTGTCGTTTTTGTCATCATTCGACTCATATTTAGACGTCGTGTGTAACTGCACGCGGAAGACCGAGCTTCGCAGTTGGAAGACGCTCTTCTCATACCTCCCGCCGGTCATGGAATTATTCGAACAAGCTCTAGGCCAAGGCAAGCTCAACACTGCGGCTGGCTATCTACTAGTGCTTCACGCATTTGAGGAAGATTCGTTCCAGGTTCATGAATTTGCACAGCTTTTGCAAAGAGCTGCAGATGCCAATGACTGGGAACTGTGTCGGGAAGTCGCACGATTTTTGGTGGGGATCGACATTTCTGGTGAAACACTGAGAGCCACGTTGAACGAAGCAGGCCTCGGAGATGCCTCCAATGGTAATAAGAATAATACCAATGGGACGTCGCGAGGTAATGGGTTCTTTCGAGGACCAGCAGACTACTTCTCGATGGGGTGAAGATTGGTACCTTGCTGTTGTATCCACATCCCTGCTGGCGTCGTATTCGCACATCTATTCACTATCTGCCATCGGTAGCTAAGTCATGACATCTCTCTATCATTGCGGTCGTGGTTGCTCGTCACACTATCTCTCAACACTCTATGCTCGCTTTGGAGTCCTCTCTATCAAGACTGAACTGGCAGTCGGATTTAGTCGCCGTCGAAACACCCAGAACAAAGTTGTGATAATAACATATATCCGCAGCATTTCAACACACGACTTGAAGCTGACCGGTATCATCGGCTCGCCGCTGTACTCATCGTGGCTCTCGCAAGCTTCCACAAACATGGAAGGATCATCCGTTATCACGCCATCGACTCGGCGCCGTATACACCACTCCATCTTATCCTTATCGTTCACTGTCCAGGCAAACAGCTGGCGGTTATTCTTTTGACAATCAGAAATGAACTTCCTTCCACCGGGAGCCATCAACATCGGCAAGAGCATATTGAAGCCCACATTGGGGACATCGAAAAAGTGCCGTGCGTACGAAAGCTTGAAACCAATATGTACGACAGGAAAGCCAGGGAGGTATTTCAGTGCTAGTGGTAGGTATTTGGCAGCCCATATTCCCAGCACAATACGCTCATTCCACGGTCTGCTTGGTGAGGGTTTCACTGCGGCGATGGTCGTGCTGATGAAACGCATGATATCGTCCGCGTGGTTATCCAGCTTGATATCGAGTAGTGTCCAGACCTCCTCTTTCTCAGGCTGCGACAGAAAATGTAAAAGATCTTCCAGCCTAGGCATATGCTCATGTGGAGCCGCTATTGTCTTCAAGTCTTTGACCTCGTCCCACGTGCGATCAATGATCTTGTGCTTTTGGCCGAAACATCGCTTTAGAGTCGCGTCATGGCTCAGAACCACGACATTGTCTTTAGTCAAGTGCAAATCGGTCTCCAGCGCTACCGCTCCATAGTCCAATGCCTTTTCGAATGCCAGCAGTGTGTTTTCTGGAAACCTCGCCTTGTACCCGCGATGCGCGATGCACTGCGGCATTCTCCGTTTTCGTCGATCGAGCTTCGCTGTGGTGAAGAGCGGTATCGGGAAATCCGTGTCCTCTGACAGAGTCACAGGTGAGTCCAATTGTTCAAGCCCCGGCTGCAACACCATCGGAGGGATGATGCCCGGTCGTTGCGCTGGGGACGGTTCCGCAACGCTGCCGGCCATCCTGCTTTTCGTAGATCGTGGGGTAACGACGTGCGGTGGGGTTCTTGGTGGTGTTAGTCCTATGAGGTAGCAGCAGCGGGTAATTCAGCGAGCTCAACACCGGAAACGTCGTGTATCTTGATGGTGGTTAGAAGGTAAGGTAAGGTAGTGTAGAGGGGATTTGCTTAGGAGAGATGGTATGTCTGTCAGAGAACAGGAAAGAAAGAAGAAGCGGCACACACACGCCCACGCAGTCACGCAAAACCCGAAGGCACTCATCCACACTCTTTAGTGGTGTTTCTGCCGTCGTTGCCGCTGCTCAGACGACCTCTTAAAGTTCCTTGAGCAAAATTTGCTTCACCTAGCTTGAGGTACTGTGGGACCACATGGGATGGAGCTGCCCTGGTACTGGTCTGGTTCTGGTCTGGTCCTTGCTTTCTGCTGCTACTGGTGATGCTGGTGATGCTCTTCTGGTCGTCCGCCAAGCTCGATGACTTCCACTCCATGAACAAACTTGAACCTGAAGTCGCGCTGGTGCAACGTCGTCTCGGTCGACGGGATGCGATGCTTGTTCCCCTCCCGCGGCCAGGCTTCTTGGTGGTGTTCTCTGATTGGCGGTGGAGTAAGCTTACGTGCGAGGCTAACCTAAAGTACACAAGACTGCGGTGCTGTTCCGATGGCGGGCAGTACCGAGCGAGTGGAAACCTCCGACTCGATGGTCCTACCACCACTTGTGCCGCAGCCAAACTCCATATCATCCAAGGCAGAAGCATACACGTACAGCTGCTCTTCCAACGTCACTACGCATGAAAAGCAAGGCGCAGTCGAAGAGCAGCATGTTTTCTTGCTGCAACAGGTAACAAGTAGAGAAGCTCAGGTTTATTGTCAAGGCTGTCGTATTTGCTATATGTATGTAGGCCTCGTCCGGCATCGCCATTCCTGTTCACCGGCACGAAATACGAATGCCACTGACACCACTCTGCGCTCTTCGTATACTAGAAAATGGCAGCACCACCAGCACTCCCAGCCTTTCAGCCACCACTGGGTCCGCAACCAGCTAATGGACCCCTTTACAGCCCGCAACAAGTGACTCTTGTGCTCAGAGAGAAGGTCTGGTCCTTGTCTGGAGACACGTTCACGGTGCATACTGCAGATGGTGCAGACGTACTGCAAGTGAAGGGGAAGCTTGCCTCTCTTCACTCCAAAAAGACTTTTACCGATATGCATGGCAACGAACTCTTCGTGCTAGCAGAAAAAAGGCTGAAGCTCTTCAAGACTTTCCATGCAGATAGCGCCGCTGGTGCGTGATTGAACCTCGCATACGTGAAGGTTTTCGCTGAACAGAGTAACAGGACATAACTTCGATATCGAGGGTCACTTCTCGCTAGGGAACTCAAAGAGTACTGTCAAGTTCGTTAATGCGGCCGACAGGGTGCCTGTCGAACTGCAGGTTAAGGGAGATTGGTTCGATCGGAGCGCAACTATCAAGTTAGGCGAAAGAGCTGTTGCCCAGATTATGAGATCGTTCGCCAACGCGAGAGAAATCTTTGGCAGCAAGCAGACCTACTTCGTGACCGTGGCGCCGAATGTGGACTTGAGCTTGATAGCAGCAATATGTGTTGCCATCGATGAGCGAGAGAATGAGAAGTAACGAGCCTGTGAGGCAGTACGTTGCCAAAACAAGAACCTGTGGCAGACAGTACTGACAACGACATGTACCTTAGTGGAAGATGAAGGAAGATAGCAGCAAAAACGACGAGCAAAAACAGCGGAAGGCTGATGAGTGCCAAGGCGTCTAGGGTGTCTCCAAGGTACCTGTAGGGCCGGCTCGGTTCCTTGTGCTCGTGCCGAAGCACCACCCAAGCACCCTGCAATGCGGCATCACATCATTCGGTACATGTAAGGTATTGGATTATATCATCCTGGGCGGCTTTTGCCCGAGGTCGGAATAATGCTCTGCGTTGAGGTGTGCTTTGAAACCACGTCCACCACATTGGGTATCTACCACCACCACCACCACCACCACTTATTCTTATTCTCATGTATCATACTTGACCGCGTCTCTCCTTCTGTATAGGTCGTGCAGCGTCCATGATGCCTGATTTCCCCGCCATTGCCTCGCCTGCCCTCAAGCACAGCGACGATCAGAGCAACTACGCGAGCAGCCATGTCGTTGACCACTTGGACCTCGACGCCGACTTTTCCACCCACGCCGCCGCTCCCCCGCCTCCCCCTCTGGTCAGCCCTGCGCTCACCCCGCCGCACACGCCCTTGGCTCATGGCCACCGACACGACAGACTGCCTCCGAGTGTGCCGCACCGGCACAATGATGCTCCCGCGAACGATGCAGCGGCCCCCAAACTGCTCGAAGAGATTCCCGAGGTGACTTGCGAGGTGCGCGCCAGGATCCCCACGACGTCGGGTCAGGAGATGTTCCTGCATCTCTACCACAACAACGTCGACAACAAGGAGCACATGGCCATCGTGTTTGGCCCGCACATTCGCAGCCGGACGCTGGACGCTCCCAGGCCCGGCGAAACGGAACGAGACCGCATGATCAGAGGCGCATACACAGGCACGCTATTTCCTGGCCGCACACACAGCAGACTCGACCAGATCCGCAAGGATGCCGGCGTGTCCGCGCGGTCTCCTTCATCTGCTCCACCCGATGGCACTCCCACGCTATCCTCGACAGAGGTCTCGTCAGGAGAGCCAGCCGCGTCAGAGGCAGATCCATGGGGTTACTCCTCGTATCCGCCAAACCTAGGCCCGCCGTTGGTGCGAATACATTCCGAGTGCTACACGGGCGAGACGGTGTGGTCTGCGCGATGCGATTGCGGAGAACAACTAGACGAAGCGGCACGACTCATGTCGTTGCCTGCACCTACTGCTCCAAGCACACCTACCACAGAAGAGCCAGCTGCTCGTTTACCATCTTCAGGAGGAGTGATTGTATACCTGCGGCAAGAAGGGCGGGGCATTGGACTTCTTGCGAAGCTGCAAGCATACAATTTACAAGATCTTGGACACGACACCATGGAAGCCAACATCTTGCTGCGACACCCAGGCGATGCGCGATCTTACGGGCTGGCGACAGCAATACTGTTGGATCTTGGACTCGGTGGTGACCGGGGAATTCGGCTGCTTACGAACAACCCGGAGAAGATCCGAGCGGTCGAAGGACCAAATAGAGAGGTGCGAGTGGTAGAGCGCGTGCCCATGATACCGCTGGCGTGGAAAACGGGCGGTAAAGAAGGCATCAACAGTCCCGAGGTTGAAAAGTACATCTCGACCAAGATCGAGAAGTTCAAACATATGTTCTCGAGCTAAGGGGTTGAGGAGCTGAGCAAATATGATTCACGTTCCGGGGTCGACTACAGCAGTCCTGGGCACCTGGAAGTGAGAAAATTAGCCATTACAGAGGGGCGGCCAGCAATTCGGAAAATCCTTTTGATGATCACGCCGTGCCGCTACGAAGCTGCGTACTTCTATGTGCAATAACGCAACTTCGTGACCACCCGACTCGAGCCTGGACTCGTGAGTCTGGCCAGGCTGATGGTGAGGCCTCTGGAGGGCTTTCATCCGTCCTGAAATCGTCTGTGCACATGCATTGCGCGCAGAGTACAGCTTCTGGGTATCGAGAATCCATCGACACACGTGCGAGAGACCAGGGTTAGGCTTGACATAGTTTTGTACATACTGTACAGTTCTGGGCTGGCTGATCTACGGCCGAGTTCTGCACTTCGCACCAGCATCACCACGTGCAGCGCGATCCCTGAAATCCGTTTTTGGCAATTTGTCTTAGCCTGGAATGCAAGATAGCAAAATGGGCTTCAGGTGCGAGGGCATTTGTAATGTGAAAACGAAGTTTCCACGCCGCAATAGTTCCAGGTATTGACCCTTAGGGTGACGAGGCTACTGATTCCCTGGCAGCCTTTCGTGTAAGTGTAGTCGCACAGTCGCAGCGCTTGAACGCTGGAAAGGTCGCGATTGTGAATTGCAACGAACTGCTCGCTTTGTCTCCAAGCATCACCAGAAGCGGAACATGGCTCTCTTTTATTGTCTCGCACCGCACTTCTCGCTCAACTTTAGCAAAGTTCTTGACAGATAGGACGGACTGGCCCTTGAACAGCGCATGATGATCGTCCCGAATCTCGCAGATGTGGCCAGGGCCTTGAAAGAGGCCTTTAACACTACGACAACACTATCATTCTCCTCATCGCCACTCGTGACAGACTCGGAGAAGTTGCCAGGAAGAAGCAGGGCCCCAGGCGGAAGCAGAGCATCGGCTCTGCTACAGGAAGCCTTCGGCGCAGATCGGGCGCAATCTGATGTACAGCAGATGAATGAGTTATCCGAGGAGATAGAGAAACGACAGACATGTATCAAGCTTGTGTCTACTATCATCAGCTTCCGTGACTAACTTTGCCGGCAGCTGTAAAAGTCGGAGTGCCGCTCGCTACGACCCGAACGTATGAAAGCAAGACCACCAGCACAATCGTACGCACTACGACGCAGAACGGTATCCTTGTGACATCGGCCAGCAGCAATGTGGCCACGGTAACGAAGACGGTGACCGAATCTGCCACCACAGCAAATGCTAGTAGCTCAGGGACCACTGCTTCAGCAAGCCTGACAGGAGCGACGACAGCTAATGCATCGACACCGGTCTCTACCATCACTGCACCATTAGCTACGTCTCCTCCCACATGTCCGGACGCCTCCTTGGATCAGTTCACAGACAGTACTGGTATATCATATCTTATCAAGTGCTCCACCACGAACTCTGCTTCAGCCTACGAACTGATCAAGGTCACTACTGGGTAAGCTAGACATTGCTGAGTCCGTTCCCAAATTTCAAATCCACTTTGCTAACCCATCAACCTGCTACCCCTAGTGGATATGGACAATGCTTCGCCTCTTGTTCCTACCGCGGCGACTGCGTCGGCTTCTCGTTTGTAGGGAATGACTCTGGCATCTGCTATCTGAGGAACGTGCAGTCTTCCACCCAAGACGAAACGGCACTTGTTAGCTCCTACGTGACTTGCTACAAAGTCGACACATCTGCAGTCGCGACAAGCAGCACATCATCCACTAATTCGAAGTCAAACGGCTCCAGTGTCGGTGCTATTGCTGGTGGAGTGATCGGAGGGGTTGCAGCCCTCGTTTTGCTGCTCGCTTTGATAGCATTCTTCGTCCGGCGGCACAGGAAGAAAGTCGATGAGCGACGCGAGAAGCGTCAGATTGAGATTGTGCATCCTCCAAACCAATACTATGATGGCTTTCAGAATACAAATATGCATCGTGGGGCAATGGTCCGCGGGGCACATCTTCGATCGAATAGCAGCAGCACTGCAAATGGTGTCTACGAAGGTGCGTACCATACTCGAAAGCGAAGTATTTATCACGATGGCGAAGATCGTAGTTGGGTCTGACAGTCAGGTATGTCTCTCTAGGTTCCTCGCAGCGTCCAGTCGAGACAAACAAGAGTGCTGATCATCACTTCGGCGGACGCACAGGCGACCAAGTCTATTATCACCCGCGGCCATATGCGGTAGAACCAGGTGCCCGTGCGCAAGACGTTGGAGGCGCGAAAGCTGGTGTGCTTAGACCGCCTCAGATGCTTGATAGTACGCCGATAGGATCGAGGTCAGCTGTGTCGAAAAGTGGCAGCTCTAGACCTAGTATGTTCATGGAGAATATGATCGAATTGGAAGCTAGAGTGAGTATGAAGTCTGCCTGACCGTTTTGCATCAGTCTCAATGCTAATACTAGGTACCTAATGTAGTCACCCCGCCTCAGCCCTCAGGGCCAGGAATCGCCTGTTCTGGGACGTGGAAGCACAAGATCGGAAGCCAGAGATGTGCGACATGCACACATCATGGAATGGAATAGGCCAGATGGCGATGACGCGCCCATGTCTGCCAATTTGACTCCGAATCATACTTCCATCGGCGAGCATGAGACCTGCAGGTAGAAGTCTCGAAGAAGCCCGCTGGCCAAGACAACCTTGGAAAGATGTGAGAAACATAGTCTTAGCAGAGGAAGCGAGTTTTCACTCGGTAGTGGTTGTATATACAAAGCTCAGCTCAGCAGCAACTTGCGTGTACAGAGAGACGCCAATCAATGAAATCGATCTTTGCTGCCAGCATGGGGATAATAGCCTCCACCGAACTCCAAACTTGCGTGTGAGAATGTATCTTGGCGAACAAGTCTCCAGGGACTGAACCATCCGCTTTCATAGATCTTGACCTCGAAAGTGGCATTGAAGCTTTGACCCAGGTAGTTCTCTCGATGGCCTTCCGGGAAAGGTGATGTCAAAGAGAAGAATGTCTGTCGCGGCGCGGAAGCCTTGACTGTGAGCTTCTGCGTGAAATTCTGGACTGTCAACTCGAATGTGCGATCATCCCAACTCTCTCGATAGCTCAGGAATGGCGAAAGACCCGCCAAGCGTAGAGCGAAGGGAGGTTTGAAGTCTAGATTTATGTCTTTGCTGCGGTAGCCGAGTAGGAAAGCCTCCATGCCGAGAATCTGGCCACCTGCACAGCAAAAGCTCGAGTCGCCATCTCGGGCCTGAAGCCACATGTGGGCTGATGGGAACGATGTGGCCCAGTTCTTCTCATCGTGCACCATCGCTCGGCCTGAGGTATCTTCAGCCGGAAGATTGTAATTGGAGATGGTCATCGAGTAGTCGCATTCAGAAGCCAGTGAGTGTACATGCCTAGAAGGGACAGGTATAGTATAAGCAGGCATTATATCTCGAGACTATAGACGTGTCTCGATAACGTACGTCGTCGAGCTCAGCACCATGGTATAGTATAAGTTTGGTTTAGTCTGAAATTCGACAACAAGTGTTTCTTTTCGACTGTCATTCGACTCACCAATGCAGTGGTAATGGCAGGTTGACCAATAAGCCCTCAGGGGTATCATTAGAGCCCCAAGGAGTCCGAGAAATGGTCTTGGCTTTCAAGATGAAGTCAGTATGTGCGATATCACTAGAAACAATGGTCAAGTGTCAGCAACCTCCTCTGATACTGTGGCCGCTGTGTCACGCACTACTCGGTATGATCTTCGAACCACCGGACGTGGCCAATACCAGGCACGTCGATCCTGAATCCCTTGTCCCCGAAGCTGGGTTCCTGTCTCATGTCTTCGGTGAAAACCTCCCTCTGGTAGTATCCGGCCGGATCGTCCTTTGGGACGTAGGTGAAGGATAGCATATTGGGCTTCTGCTTGGCATTTCGGACTTGACACAGTATCAAGGCCACATGTGCTCCTGATGGCAGGTCGAACTTGCTGTAGTATCCTTCGAAAGCGGCACCGGGATGTGGGCGGTGATGTTCCATGACTTTCATTCACTTACTTGTGCGGTAGCCGGTCCAAGTACGGGGTATGTATATCGGTATGTTGATGTGTTGCACTTGGACTCCCCTTCCTGGACTGTACCAGGTACTACATGCAGTACATGTCCTGTTTCGATGATGTCTGATGTCGTCAACAGTTGACTGCATTTATTTATATCCTTGTGCCCCCCCCCCCCCCCTCCCAAGGTACATAGTTCTCCTACCCTTCACCTGCCCCTCCTCTGTTCATATGCGTCCTCCGATACATGTATCTCAATTGTGCGTTCATCAGACATCGCGCAAGGCACCACCACAGCGGTAGATCGCCGACAGCAGCATCGGTCGCTTGTCCAGCATACAAAGGCCGAACTAGCTGCCTATCATGGTAGCCTGGCCATGGCGGCAAGCAGTGCTAGCTTCGTCGACTATAACGCCAACCCGTACGGTATTCAACACACCACCATACTATCCAGGCGCACCATTCTCCATTCCAGGTCCAGAGACCCGCACGAACATCTGTCACGTTCAGCCGGCAGAAAATGGAGGTGATTCTGCTCCCGCAATACTGTCTGCTTTCGAGCGGTGTGGACACAACGGCAACATCATTTTTCACAATGTCACATACCACATTAAGTCCGTCATGACCACCATTGGCTTGGCCAATGTAGATATAGACATCCGTGGCACACTGCTCTGGGGCACCGATATCCAGTATTGGCTTCAGAACTCCTTACCTATCCATTATCAGAATCAGTCGACTGCTTGGTATCTTGGTCAGTGTATAGGGCCTCATACCTGAGCAGCAGCTGACGATCTAGGTGGTGACAACATCTATCTGCACGGCAATGGCTTCGGGACATTCGATGGCAATGGCCAGGCTTGGTATGACTTCACAAACGGAGCATCAAATTACCCTCGTCGTCCACATCAGATCACATTTGGCGGGTTGACAAATTCGGTCATCGAGAACATGCGCTTTGTGCAAAGCCAGTCAGTGGAATCCAGAAGTGCGGATTCGCACTCACTGACAAGTTGACCAGAATGTGGACCATGACCCTGATCAACAGCAACAACGTCCTGCTCCAGGACATCTACGTAAACTCGACTAATTTGAAAGGTGGCGACCAGTTTGGGCCACTGAACACGGATGGCGCCGACACTATCTACTCCAACAATATCACCTTTGCAAGGTGGACTGTAGATTGTGGGGACGACAACATATCACAAAAGGCCAACAGCACAAACATATGGATCGAAGATTGCACCTTTTACCACGGCAGCGGCATTGCTCTTGGGTCTATTGGACAATTCAAAGATCGTTACGAGTTCATCGAAAACGTAACTGCACGGAATATCGAGATGTATGGGCCTATCCGACAGGCCGGCTATATCAAGACTTGGACAGGCGTCCAGAAGGGGTTTCCCCCGAACGGCGGTAAGCAGAAACTGTGTACGTTGTATATCAGAGACCTTGACTTATATTCTAATAATATGGTTGTAGGCGGGGGCGGTCTAGGATATATTAAAAGCATCACATTCGATAACTGGACGCTCCATGACGCCGAAATCGCACTGGACATCACGCAATGCGTAAACTTCGAGGGTGGAACAGGAGACTGTGATACAAGTACATTCGAGATCAGCGACTTGCGCTGGCACAACATCCGAGGCACCCAGAAGCGTCCACAAGCCGCAGACATTCAGTGCTCGGCAGCGGCTCCCTGTCATGATATCAATATCACTAATGTTCAGATGATTGTGGCTGACACGGGAGCGCCAGCGACTGTATACCACTGTAGCAATGTCATTCATCCGATTGGATTTGTGTGCGATGGCACCACCTCGAAGATGACTGCGCAGAGGTGAGTATGGAACGAGCGGAGAAAGTTTGTCAGCTGTCAGAGACATATGCTCTTCTGTTTGGCCTGCAGTACTGCTAAAGTAAGGCAATTTGAGCATATTCGTCATACAGAGACTCTGTGCTAAAGCTATGCCACCAACCAGTACGATCAGCGCTCAGCCTTCGTAGTCTTCTATCGAAGTCTCGAAATCGTCCAATTCCACAAGCTCAAGTTCCCCCTCTACAGCTGTTTCGTACTGCTCTGTAGGAGGTTCGGAACTCGAAGCTGCGACTTTTTCGATTTGCTCCATTCCATCTTGCTCCTTCTGCGCTTTCTCCTGCCCGGCGTCGATCCGTTCTAACGACTCCGAGTACCCACTTGGCTTCGACAGCGCGTCCAAGTTCTCGGCATAGTCTCCGAGTATCTCCCGAAAAGCGTTTCTCATGTTCCATCTACCCACGCGGTCAGTACATCAGGTCAGTGTATCGCAAGCACAATGGAAAGGTACCCACAATACTGCATATCCTGCCTCGACATCTGAAGCCGTCAGCCTCAACCTTGTCTTCATGGTGGCAGCATCTGCGACTTGGAATCCACGCGCCATCAAACAAGTCGTCCACGCACTTGCATGGCTATCGAGATCCAATTCGAAACTCGTCGCAATTTCGCTGACCTGGCAGCTTAGTCCTGTCAACGAGGCTGCGAAGAAGAAGCAGCTCGCAGCCAGAATGTTCATACTGAGGCGAGGGTCCCAGTTGCTTTCGCTGAGCATAAAATCTATCAAATTCAATGCAATCGTTTCCGCATGAGGCGAGCTCTCCAGTTGACCACGCTGCACAAAATACAACGATAGCGGTTGCGACTCCCATGGCCCGTTGGAGATCCGAGCTACTTGTTTTCCCACTGGCGCATCTTGTGGGCGAGGGTCTGCTTCAGCCTGGACTCCGGATGTAAGAGCTTGGTTCGCTAGTTGAGCGCGCGCGGGTGCTCGATCTCGGCCTCTTCCTCTTCCTCTTGCACTCCCACTTCCTCTGCCTCTGCCACGGGCTGTATGAGGCGCTCCATTATTGGTATCGCGGGCAAATGGACGACCTCGCGACTGGCTTCTTGGTACGTGTGACGATCGTGGCTTCTCGATCCTGGTGCTGACAGGACGAGACAACTTGCGCGTGATTGCAGTCATGGTAAGGTATGGATGGTAGTTGTCTAATGATTAGAAGATATTCACTACGTGGCAAGCTTAGCGGACAAGACGTGGTTGTCAATGCGGCATGTGAAAACATCTCTTTGTCTGAAAACAGCCATTATTTGCGATATGGCGTGGCATGTCTTTGTCTCTGCTCAGTCCGTCGAGACAGGCGTGTTACAAAGGGAGCTCTTCTGCGTGGTATGGGAACCAAGGTATGTACGGAGTAGTGAGGATAGACACGCAGCATGCTGCTCTCAGCATCAAAAGACGTCTGCATTCCGGCCCCGGATATGGTCCCATCGGATACCGTGTACCGAGTGGCGACCACGCCACGACTGACGCGACGACGAGGCTGAAGAAGGAGCAGAATAGAAGCTGGCAAGCTGCATCTATGATCTATTTGTGTCTATTCTCGTTGCTAGCGACAAACTCTAAACCCAAAATACAGTAAGGTTTCAGCAGGCGCGCGATACCCGTGCGCCTTACATAATGACCCTGGACCGAAGCTTCTTCCTTCTGTGTCTTTGGTCCCTTGGATGCTCCTTGACTTTGTCTTCACTCTTCCGCTCTTCTCTCTTCACCCCCTCTGCTCGATCCATTCGGCATCCGCTTCCCGAGCATACTATACCACCGCAATCGACGTTGACAGTAGCCACCGCAATACCCAACGCGTAGAGTCGGCCGGAGCAGGTCTCCGTACAACGCATCTCAGGAGTCAGGCGCCAGCATAACCAGCATCATGGCTGTGAGTGATCTCACCGCCGCGCGCCGCCATCGTATGATCATGGCCAGGCGCTCGTGTCTTGCGCTCATATACCCCTCCCTCCCTTCCCATTGATAAACACCACACCACTGCCATTGAGCGCTGAGGCAGACGCATCCGCTGACCATGGCCCAGCAGTACAACAACACCACTACTTCCTACGTTGGCAGTGGCTACGGCTCTTCCAACCCTTACGACACCGATAGCAGCTATGGCAACCCCCCTCCGGCCTATGGGGGCGGTGTCGAGATGCAGCCCCTGACCCACAATGGCGCTCCCTACTCCTCCACCCCAGAACCGCGTCGCGATCCAAATCAGATTTTGAACGACTGCCGTGCAGTTGGCAGGGCCATTGACGATCTCGAGAGCCGATTGCAAGAACTTTCAAGGCTACAGCGCACTTTTGTGTCCAGTGCCGGCGTCTCGAACAAGGATGTCGATGCTCTCAGCGCCGACATCATGTCTGGATATCGCGGATTGGCAGATCGCGTTAAGCGCATCAAGGGCCAGCCAGATGCTGGAGACCCGCGAAACAAGCCCCAAGTCGAAGCGCTTGACAGGAGGATACGAAAGGCTATCCAATCATATCAACAGACCGAGGCTGCCTTCCGAAAAGAGGTGCAGGAACAGCAGCGCAGACAATTTCTCATCGTACGACCTGATGCGACTGAAAGCGAGATACGTGAGGCTACCGAGTCTGGTGGTGACACACAAATCTTCCAGCAGGCACTTATGCAGTCCGATCGAAGAGGGCAGTCACAGAGTACGCTGCGCAATGTGCAGCAACGACATGATGCCATTCAGCAGATTGAGCGAACCATGATCGAGCTACAGCAACTGTTCCAAGACCTGGATGCAATTGTCGTCCAGCAGGATGTTGCTGTTCAGGATATCGAGGTCAAAGCCGAGGAGACCTACAATCACATCGAAGCTGGCAACGTACACCTGGATAAAGGAGTAAGCAGTGCTCGTGCAGCGCGCAAGAAGAAGTGGATTTGTCTCGGCATTGTTGGTGAGTGCATCTGTTGCTCCACTCCCACGACTCACGCTGACTGTGCTTCCAGTGGCCATCATCCTTGTCATCGTCCTCATCATTATAATTTACGGTGCTACGGCAGGAGGTTGGTTCAAGAGCAACAACAACAACAACAACAACAATACCAACAACACAACTCAATGAGCTGGGCTCACTTGATGTGTACCAGTAAGATACTTCCAGTACTTTTCTATGTGAGACGAACCTATCTACAGAATAGTGTGTAATCAGAGAGGCGTACCGTGATGATCCCACGCTTTCGCTAGAGGGAGCTTTGTCATTTGCATGATTCGTCCCATCGCTAGAGATGAGCCCGCCATTTGGATCCACAAATTGTGGTCGTCTCGACTCACTGCCAATCGGAGACCACGTGTTAAATCTGCGGTCCCGTCTAAGTCGCAAACGTGTGCCTCGCTCGTTTTGCCCACCAGCGTTGACCCGGCCGGCTCTGACTTCGGCACACTCCCACGCAGCCATCCATTAGTATGACTGAGAGCACAACCAATGACTGATCTATAGGTCGGGTTATCGGGGGGACTTGTGGGGGGAAGGGGGCAATTTTGAAGCCGAAGTATGAGTGCGTGAAGCCGAAACTTGCCGCAGTATGTGCGTGTTACTAGTAGTTCCGGGATTGTGGGTCGGAATGGCTCATGTATGTAGTCCGTTCGTTTGATAGGAATATTATCGGATCGAGAGAGAAGAAGAAGAAGAAGAAGACCCTTCTCCGCCCCCATCTCTTATTGAGGTACCGCCGATAGTCTGTCCGGAACACCGTGCTTTTGATTCTTAGTACTACTACTACTACGATATCTTCCTAGATGTACCTACGTTCCGTTCAGTTACTAGTATTCTAATTTTAATCGAGAGATAGAGTAGATCAAAAAGTCTACTGTTCTAGTGTTCTAACAGATATATATATATACTACTCTTGTTAATTCCTCGCTATTTTCTCTAGGATATATCGGATTATCGGGAATAGTTTCTATAGGCTCTTCTGCCCTAATTCACTATTTATCGGCTTATTCTCGTAGTAAGGTAAGGTAAGTCGCTTCCTGAGAAACATTTTAGTGACCTTACCTTATAGTAAGTACCTTGGCTACCTTAGCGATGGATCTAGATAGGGCTTCTCTATCTACTAACGGGGAAAGTTCTTTTATTCTAGGGGTTTAGTTTTTCTGTTTTTCTTGGGGCTGAGCCAAGTAATGCTGGAGAGAAACAATCAACAACAACTACTACCCATCTGGGGGGGCGATGATATATGTAATTGTATGGGTTGATGGTGTCTCTTGTCACATGTGTCGCTCGCCTCGCTGACCGAAATGGGGCGTTGTGTACATGGTGAGCCGTGCTAAGTTAATCATCAATGATGTTGAAAATCGTTGTTACTACATGTTCTTCATGGAGTATTGATTCTAGTAATTTCGTCGTACACTCTTGAGGCGCTTCTTATTCTTCTTACTAGCAACACAACTATACATACATACTTGAGAAGGTCAAAGCTCATTCGTCTCTCTGCTCCTCACTACGACATCCTTCTCAATAGGTTCAGGTTGTGGACTCGAGATGCGCTGTCGTCTCCATTGCTTTCCTTTCCATTGCAGAATAGCCATCGGGATGACGCTGAATACGAACATGATGCCCGCCATCAGTCCTCCCGAGCCAGAACCTCCTAGCGATGCCAACATGCTTGGGTACCAGAAGGGACCTGTATAGCCAGTGGGTTAGTGCGTCGTCCTCGGAATGTGTTTGTTGTCCTCGCATGGAGGAGGGGTTGATTCAGCTTACCAATGAAAGCCCACGTCAATCGGCAACAGTTAATGAATGTGCCAATACTAGCGCTGTGCTCCACATGACAGTCGATAGCATAAGTCATCGCTACCGTCGTCAAAATCTGATTTCCCCCAGAAGCAATCGCGATTCCGACGATTGGCGTAACGTCCCACTGGTTCATAGGCAGCTGCTGAAACCTCACGCCAAAGACGATGACACCCACAATGGCAAGCCCCAAGCCGACGTACGAGAGCCAAAGACGATATTCCGGAGCAGGAGGCGCATTGTACGCCATCTTCTTCGCTTTCTGGCTCATCCAGAAATCACTCAATTTGCCGCCGGTCAGTTCACCGATGATACTTCCGATGATTACGCCCAGGAATTGGAGGCCAATCTGTTGCGCGTTGAATCCGAACTTTGGGATGAAGAGCTGCGGGATTTCCACTGTGAGGAGCACACTGCAGAAGCCAAAGACGATGGAGTACGAAATCGTGGGTATCACAATGGAGGGATACTTGAACAGACTGAGTGGTTGGATGAACTCGTAGATCTTGAGAGGACTGGGGTCTATGCGGCCAAAGGTGAGGTATTCTCGCTTGAAAGCCGATCCGGCATGTCTGACTGTGTTGCGCATGTACAGGGTTTCCGGTTGGAAGAGGAGAGCGAAGACGAATTGGACACCGTTGGTGATGGCGAGCACTCGGTAGATCCATCGGTAGTCTCCTGTCTGGAACACAACAAAACCCATCATGAGTGGTCCGAGAGGTG
Organism: Mycosphaerella sp. Ston1; assembly: GCA_000504405.2. Classification (NCBI taxonomy): domain Eukaryota; kingdom Fungi; phylum Ascomycota; class Dothideomycetes; order Mycosphaerellales; family Mycosphaerellaceae; genus Mycosphaerella; species Mycosphaerella sp. Ston1. The sequence continues at coordinate 101,779 of KZ105421.1, forward strand.
GACCTGAGATTCATCAGCATATCGACGGATGACAAGCTCTGCTGCAGATGTTCCGCACTGACCTAGAGTGACGAGCAAAGTCCAAATTCCCATAAACACTCCTCTCTGCTTTTTGAAGTAAGTCTCCGTGACAACGCCACTACCGATGGCTGCGGGAGGGCAGATAAAGAATGCCGCAAATGCTCGGCATACTGCCATGGTGGAATAGCTGTACGAGTAAGCACAGCCGACATTCAAGAGTGCGGATCCCATTGCACTGATCAGCCAGACTGGTCTACGACCATAACGATTCGAAATCGGCTCCCAGAACAGTGGCGCAAATCCCAGGATCGCGATCTGCAACGTCGTCAAGTACGAAGCGCTGGTTATAGTGATGTCAAACTCCTCGGCTATATCTTGATATGCTGGGATGATAGCAGCAGCAATCAATGTGGCCATCATGGCGTCTGTAGGTATGCGTCCGGATGCAGTCAGTATCTACTCGATTGATCTGTGCCACGGGCTTGACTGATGGGGGTACTGCTTACGGAATGCCACACACATGAGATTCGCAAGCTTCTTCCATGCTGGCCCTGCAGATGTGTCAGTCTTTGAAAGTGGAAGAGGTCGGATAGACAAACAGTTGTAAGGATCTGCTGGGTCTGCAGACGGAATAGGGTCGAGATCAAGCGTGCCATGGCGGCTCATGAGGTAGTCCCGGTGTTCTTGTGATAGCTGTCCGATCTCGGTATCTGAGCTGGTCATGCCTTGATTTTGCTGCGCGGGATGAAGTGCGAAATCATGCTTCCCACTGCCATACGAAGGTGGTGTCGCCATGTTACTGATTCCTGGCTACAGGTGCGCTCCAGCGGGTTATTTCGTGTAATCTTGTATCAACTGGAGTGATGTTCGATTGGACCCAAGGCTTCCTGTCTCGACAACCAAAAGGTGTCTTGTCAAGCTATCAGGCTATCATTCTGACCTGCAATTCGACGGATCCTAGAAGAGAAAGCCATTGACTTACCTGAGCGAGTGGCCAAGTACCCCTTCGTTAAGGAGATATCGATAGATCAACGCTGTAGAGACCAGAGCGCCCTGGTATGAGCAAGAGGAGCAGACGGCAATGAAGGAGTGGTGTCCGAGTGAGAAGACTACGCGCTCGCAGATTGTCCTGCTGTCGCCCTTATCAATAGCAGGCCGAACATATGGAAAAGATGCATATCCAAACGACCTCGTTCGATATGCACGCTCATATGCTCCACTTTAGAGTACTTGGCCCATCTCTCCACATCCTCACCCACATAGCCGACTTTCTCCCAGGCTAAATGCTGAATTCGAGATGGTCTTGGATTTGCCGTCCGCCTTGTCCGAGCCCGCTCGGTGCATACAGAGGCAACTCGGTGCATATCAAGCCAGCTTTAGTGCGTACAGACCCCCACATCACGCGGAGATGTGTCCAAGCTGTCTGTTAGGGCTCGTGCCGATGTGAAGCCATGCATGTGATTCCGCGTCGTTACATAAGGTTAGAGGTCCGGTGCACGCCGCTGTCGACGCCGCTGCACACGCCGCTTCAGGCCTAGTCCGGACGGTCTTGTCGCTCTAGAAAAGGTGTTGAGTTCGCTGCGAATGGAAGGCCTGTAAGATTAGTTTCTACGGAGTGTAACATAGCGGATTAGGTTATCATAGTGTTCATTCCTGTGATTGCCCAGCATTCGACACGAGCCGACGCCTTTAGGGACTGCGACAGTGACTCGATTGAGGTTAAAGAGGCCGCTTGCACGTCTGGACACCTCACTACTGAGCAGCGGAATCAAGACGACAAGGACGGCGGGCTTCTCCGAATGTGGATGCAGCGGCGTGTGCAGCGGTGGATTGAAGCGGGCTAGGTATACATCATCTCTATTGCCCAGTGTCAACAGTAGTAAGCGTAATGTACGGGACCAATTCCAGTGTTGACAAAGCCACTGAGAGCCGCATCGGAGACCGTCGCTCGGTTCGTACGAGAAGTGCGAGTGCTGCGTAATTAATATTGGACCTCTTCTCTACATACCTCGTCGTGGAGTTTGATGCTGCAGAAATGTATGCCACCGACGTTCGCAGATGAGAACATTCAGGATGAAGCCGTTCCTCGCTTCGAGACTCGGACTTCCAGACCTTCATGGACCACGAAAAAGGTCGAGTGATACTTCAGGTCCTCATTGGGTCGGAGCAGCTCGAAATTGTAGTTGCGGAAGAGCAGTGGCAATGTCTTGTTCATCTCAAGCAATGCCAGGTTCTTGCCGATGCAGAGATGAGCTCCGCCACCAAACTGATCCGTGGTGAGCACATAAGGTATCGTAAGGAAGAGCGAGCCCTACTCACCTGGAACATGTATCGCTCCATCGTCTTCGCGTCTCCCTCAATCCATCTCTCGGGACGGTAAACATCGGCATCTTGGCCAAAAATTGGCTGCCATCGGTGAAGAACCCATCCATTGAGAGCCACCCTAGTCCCTGCTGGTAGTTTGTGGCCATCGATTTCAGCACCTTCTGGGGGTACAAGCCTGCAGATGTTCAAGCCTACCGCAGGACGGAGTCGCATGGCTTCCTTGAGACATGCCTGGAAATACGGTAGAGCTTGCACTTCAGACCATTGCGGCATTTCAGAGAGCTTGCCGGACGCAGTGGCATCATCAAGCTCTTTCTTGAGATTAGCATATATCTCGGCATCACGAAGGACGTGATAGCTAAAGCTCTGCATGGTGGACGCCGTAGAGTCCGAACCAGCGAAACTGAACAAAGGTTAGCCCGAGAATTACCAAGTCGAACCATGCGCTACCCACATTGCTCCATGCGCTACGGCAAACACATCGCCTTGCTTGAATGCTTCTGGCGCCTTTTCGTGGGCCGCGAACAGCTGGGACAGGAGGTCTTTACGCTCAATCTCCTTGCTTCCGAGGGAGTTCCGCTTGTCGATTTCTTCAAGCGCCATACGGGTGATCAGGAAGTTGCTGCTGCTCAACGACGGCACATATTTCCACAGGGGATTGCGCCGGAAGACAAAGTCCCACTCCGGTATCTGGCCAATGATGCCATCGTACCATTGCATATCATCAATGGTTTTGATGGCTTTTTCAAGATCCTCCCCAGCTTCGAGAAATCCAAACTTGCGGGAAAAGGCTATCTCCCCAAGAACGTCAAAAGCATAGTAGTGCAGTGTGTTACCAAGATCGCAATATTGGTCACTCCGCTGGCACATGCTATCCAATTTCGCCAAGAGCAGGCGTTCGGTGTCCTCGATGTAATGGGTCATGGTGTGCATGGTAGCCATGGAATACGGGTTCGACGCATAACGCTTCTTCACAGCATGAACCTCCTCTCTGGTCTCAGTGAAGATATCAGGATTCTCTGGCGGCGGGAAGACGCCATAGAAGTCTGTCTTGTGGAAGCCTTTCCCGGCTGCGAGCACTTCTTTGGCCGCAAAAGGCGATGCGAAACTGAGTTCATTCGGTGCAATTCGCACGACGGGACCATAACGTCTGTGTATATCGATGTGGTCCAGCTCGGTGTGCCCGGACCATGTGCTCCAGACTTCACAAGGTGATCAGCGACTTTGCAAACATCCACTTCAGCAGCAAAGAATCTCGTTTACCTTTCCAGGCGCGACTACCGGAGGCCAGAAGAGGCCCGGGATATTTTCGTAAGGGAGATGCGTATTTGTAGTACAGAAATCGAAGCACAAACACCAGTGGCAATGCCAGCGCCCAGTAGGCTCGTACGAGCCTGTATACGAGCAGGATGGCTGGCTCTCCGCCTTCTTCTCGACTAACGACCGCCATTCTCTTACAAGGTAGCTACTGATCTGATCTTGTTGGCAGATGCGAGGGCGATGTGTCTATAAAAGTGATGGAAACAATAGAGGTGGGTGCTCACAGCAACATCAGGTGGTTTATTAATGCAGTGACCGTGATAGGCGGCACTACTGTAGTGATAATCTCTGCGACCGTGGTCTTGTTGGCTGTGGCAGACGGGCATCACTATCATTCGCCCTTTATATGTACGTGGCAGATGTGCTCCGCACAATGCCGGCCAGGGAAAGACGGCAGAAGGCAAGGTTCGCGGGGGCACTGGGATGGCATGGGCCATAATGCCCCTCATGAGACTTGTTGGTACGTGTGAAATGAGCAACGCGGACGTGTACTTTGTAGACATGTTTACAGACAAGTGCTTGGCCATTTTTCGGCAGTTGTGATAATTCGTGTCTGACCTCCGATCGAGAGAAAAGTTTGTCGGGCTTGGCGGACCGTGCCTAAGGGTGCCGCTCACTCGTCTATTCAACAGTTTGGTGTGACTTGGCGACAGATTCGCGTTACTGGGTCTATAGACACCATCGCAACTGATCCCTCACAGGCGCACTTTGATACGTACTCTTCTTGGTCTCTCTCACTCGCATATGTACCAGCACTCGGCTTTGTGCGAGCTACCACTGTACTCCTACGGATGCGAGAGACTCTCTGACGGGCTGCCTCAATAGCACGGATATTCCAGACTACCTCTACGCGTGGCTCTGCTTCGATGGCATCTCTGAGCCGTATTTCTCCTGGTATTATCGACCTCGACACGGGCTCGTTATGCTTGATTCGAGAATGTATCTCCATGTAGACAATGGGGGGGGGGCCCGATCCGTAAAAGTCGTGATGGGGAGTGGCGGCTATCCTCAATAATCGTCCTCATCACTCAAGCCCGCTTCTCTCGCAACTTGCGTAGCAATGAAATTCTCCATCATCTGGCTACCGCCCGCAGGCTGAGCATCACTCAAAGCACTCGCCAAGGGTTGCTTCTTGCCTTTCCTCGTAACAATCAAACATAGAATTCTCCCATATATGCTAAACCCATCAAAGTTCGTGTTGAGGGCAAACTTCTTCTTGTCATCTCTCTGCTCATCATCATCATCATCATTATCATCTTCAAGCTGCTCAATCTCAGCCTGGCCTGATCTCTGCCTTTTCCGGGAGGGCTGCGCGCGCTGCGTCGCAAAGAAGTCCTCGTCGCTTGAAGAAACAAACAGCGCATCATCTGCATCCTGCCCTTCGACTTCGACGGACCGTCTCTTTCTACCAGCCCTTGTGCTGTCAGCCTCTGGAATGTCCTGCAATTCCACTACATCTCCCTCGCCCTCCTCTCGCAGAATCTGCGGCATCTCGTTCCCCTCTTCCAGATCAATTGCATCCTCCTTCTTGTTCCCTCCTAGCCATCCTGTGAGACCTTTCCCATTCGATCGTAGCTTAGGCTTGCTACTGAACTCCTTCCTTTTCGTGAGAAGACTGTGTCTCGTGCTCGTTTCCTTCAAAAAGATGGAGACCTCAAAGTCATCCTGACTCGCCACGTCTTTGATACCTCGCTTCTTCTTGCCCTTGGACTTCGACTTTGCATTCTGGTTTTCCTCGCGCAGCTTCGGGAGGACTTTCGGACGTACTTCCTGGAGGATTCTGTCAAGTACGTTATCGCGTGAGGAGAGCAGCCATGACGCGTCGGAAGGCGTATGCAGATAGATTCGCACCTCGAGGACTGAGAACTTGGTGATGCGGAGATAGCGGCGGATCGGTGCCATGACGGCTTGTGGTCGGCGTGATGAGACGTCTGGCGGTTGACTACTGTGTGGACCAGCCACGGAGCAGGTTGAATACGGGGTATGATGTCTAAGGTAGTTGTGGAAGTGGAAGCACCTCCATTCCATGTCATGATCACATGCAGCTCCTCGAAAAGGTAGGCGCGGCCAGGCCCGCGCTCCCGGCGCGCGGAGAGAAGTGAAGTTGAGATGAGAGTACGCTCCGCTGAAGCATCTTTGGTTCAATGTACATCATCTCAACCCTCATGTTTCGCCGTACATTTCGCATAGCCTTGCAGCACCCCCGAACTAGAAGCATGGCTTCAGCACCGTCACAGACACCCATGGAAGACGCCATCAGGAAAAAGGTGAGCTTTTGACATGCTGCCGATCCTGTTTGCCATCGTGCTATTCTCCCATAGGACTCATACTATTATAGGTGACAGAGACTTTCCAACCTACCACGTTGGAAATCTACAACGACTCACACAAACACGCACACCACAACGCCATGAAAGGAAGCACTTCGAAGGAGACGCATTTCAGGTGAGGCTTGTCTTGGATGCTAGGGCTGTAAGCTACCTTAGGTGTGAGTGCTCACGATTTGTTTAGAGTATCTGTGACCTCGGATGCCTTCAAGGGGAAGATGCAGCCAGCACGTCACCGAATGGTCTATCACCTATTCAAAGACGAGATGGCAGCTGAGGGCGGCATTCATGCATTGCAACTGACGACGAGAACGTCGGACGAAGAGGCCCAAATCAAAGCAAAACAAGCCGCTGCGTGATGAGAAGCGCTGTATGATTACATCTATCGTCGCATCGCCTGTGCGCGCGTAGCCAAGTTCGTTCTATGCTGTATCGAGTGATGTTGTGCGGCATCAGTCTAGCACAACTCGCCGGTATGCCGCAGGTGTACGCAATATCGATTGGAGGAATACAGCGTGGGCTGCTCCAGCTCCTGATCGCGCTTTGTCATAGGTTCTGTCCCACTGTCCATACCATTGCTCACGGAGGCAGTTCACCGCCGTCCTTGTCGTGGGCTCCGCCTGGTTGACTGTTGAGGAACGAGAGGTAACAGTTCCAACCTATCGCGCAGGGGTCAGTATACATCATCTGATCTTCTCGCGAGCTGGTGACTTACCCAGCGAAATCACGTTGACCAACAACACCCGATGCTGAAGTGGCACAAACTTAAAGTTCGTGAATTGCACAATCGGCCAGATCATCCAGTTGCTCTTCAGAGCATTGAAGTATGTGCTGTCCAGCTTGTCCTTGGGGCTCGTGCCCTCCATGATAGCCATACTCGACAGGAATACGAACAGGTTGGTACTAGCAAACACAGTCTGATCCGTGAGGACTCGAGCCGCAATTTCGAGATTTGGCTTGCCAGGAATGACCACCTTTTTCTGAAGGAAGCCGAACCACTTGGTAGCTGCAGGACCGAAGACAGCGCCTCCATAGAGGGCCATGCGACCCGACCGCGCGAAATCTTGGTTCTGCAATCCCTTTTTCTCGACCAGCTGTTGAGCCATTGTGTCGCCGGTTGCGAAGAGCACGGCGGTAGTGACGGACTGGGTGAGGAGCGGACTGGAGGCCAGCTTAGCCTGGTACCTGTAGACATTGTTGATCAGTTCTAGTATCAGTCAGAACAAGTGGCGCATCGCTCATACCATCGCAGAGCAGCCGCCATGATGGAAGCTGTGTGCTTGAGCTACGCTCTGCCGCTGTTGATGGAGGAGCGGAGCGCGGTGCGCGGGAGATGGAGATGGCCGAGTTGATTGTCGAGATGACAACAGGAGGCGGAGGGCGGTGCTTGCTGCGCGTCTGTATACAGGAGTCAGAGTCGGAAAGCGCGTACTGCAGCCTCAATTTTTAGCGGTTGCCGTTCAGAGTGGAGTTTTGTTTGGGGAGCTCTTTCCTGTCCCGTTTTGCAGGGATCAAATTGAGCAAATCGTCATAGCTTTCCGCATTAGCGTTGAGACCCCTGTTCCACGCGCCCGATAAGTTGATAACAAAATCTCCGCGAGCTGGCCCCACGTGAGGTCTTCCCTACTAAGGTACCACTGACTGACCAGACCTGAGGTAATACATGTACCTTACAGCCTCATAGGCTCATACAAACAGCCCGAGAGGATTCTGGTCGAAGTACGACGACCTTCTCCACGATAGCCGTGCCGTGCCGTGCCGTACATCATGGCCCTGTGGCACAGAAGGTGGTCAGTCCACGTCTATAATAATCCTGCACCCTCTGTTGTCCATCTGCCACAGTAAGGTGGTCGTCGTAGGTCCGCTTCGAAAACGCCCCACTCCGATTCCCGCAAGTCATTGTTTTCCACCGGCTCTCTCCTCGGGTCCTTCCTCCACCCTCCGCCCTCCGCCCTCCGCCCTCCGCCCTCCGCCTCTACCGCCTTCACCTACACCCCCGCCTGATCAGCTCCACGAGATCACCGTTCTGTACCGCTCTGCTCCGCGACGTCGCAGCATGGAACGCCCCGATGGCATCGACTCACTGCTCGACACGGACTTGTACAAGCTGACAATGCAATGCGCTGTGCTGAAGTACTTTCCCGATGTCCTGGTCGAATATCGCTTCACGAATCGCACACCCCATATGCGCCTGTCGAGAGAGGCCTTCGATTGGCTATCGTTGCAGATTGATAAGCTGGAGAATGTGAAGGTCACCCACGACGAGGTCGAGTGGCTCCGGAAGACATGCCCATATCTCACGGCGGACTACATTGACTATCTCCGGACATTCACTCTGCGCCCCAAAGAGCAGGTCACAGCCAGCTTTACCCCTGTTGTCGAAAGCAGCGAGGCTCCTTCGACCTTGGGCGACGTGAGCCTCGCTGTGCACGGAGGGTGGAAAGAGACTATTCTGTACGAGATTCCGCTGCTGGCTCTCACGTCCGAAGCGTACTTCAAGTTTGTAGAGCGTGACTGGACGCATGAAGGGCAAAGAGAAAAGGCGAAACGCAAGGGTTTGCAGCTACTTGAGGCGGGCTGTGTTTTCAGCGAGTTTGGGAGCCGGCGACGCAGAGACTACAAGACACACGATCTGGTAATTCAAGGACTTTTGGAGGCCAAGAAGGAATCCCATGGCAAGGGGTGGAAGGGCGCCCTCACTGGCACCTCAAATGTTCACCTTGCCATGCGGTACGGCCTGAACCCGATCGGGACAGTTGCGCACGAGTGGTTCATGGGCATTGCAGCTGTGACCCAGGATTATGCGAACGCTAATGAGCACGCACTCCAATATTGGACTGGTACTTTTGGCCGTGGCGTGTTGAGTATTGCCCTGACGGACACCTTTGGAACTCCCGCTTTCCTGAAAGCCTTCTCAAGGCCAGCGCCGACGAGCGGTCACACATCTGATGCGACAAGGGGTGATCCTACATATGCTGAAATCTTTACTGGAGTGAGACAGGATTCTGGAGATCCTCTAAAATTTATCGAAATGATGCGCACGTTTTATGATAGTCAAGGCATTAAGGATAAGAAGACGATTGTTTTCTCGGACAGCTTGAATGTCGAGAGGGCCATTGAATACAAGCAGGCCACCGAAAAGGCTGGCCTCACTGCAACATTCGGAGTTGGCACGTTCTTCACAAATGACTTTTGGAATCCCAGGACCAATGAGAAGAGTGTACCACTTAACATTGTGATCAAGGTCAGCAAGGCTGGCGGTAACAATGCAATCAAGCTGTCAGATGATGTCGGCAAGAACATGGGCGACGACGAACTAGTGAAGCGGGTGAAGGAACAAGTAGGATATGCAGACAAGTCCTGGGCGGATGGAGACGAGGCACATCGGTGGGACAAGTGAAAGCCTACGTCTTGCATGACAGAAAACCCTACCGGCGCAGGTCTAGGAGCGGAAAAATGACCCGCCTGACCTTGATGATCATCGTGTTGTCTGGATTTGAACATGCCTGTTGAGGGCCTAAGTGGATAGAAAGACGGAGCCCGAGCAAGGAAGTAGAAGAAAAATTCACGAAGTGTGAAATGAGCAATCATAGGATAGACGAGATACCCCCTCAATACCGCGCGTTAGAAAGCAATTTTAGCATCTTGAATATATTCTCCAAAATTGCGTAGACCAGACAGATCTTGAAAAAGGAACGGCGAGCGAACTGAGTCATCATCGGCGACAAATGGAACACGAGACAGGCAGACTGAGTACGTATCGAAGGCTTTTATTGTGAGACAAGTTATAAACAAGGCCGAGCAGGCTGTTGCTTGCACTACTCGGTGAGACTGGCCACCAGTATAGCTGTAATAGCATACCATGCCGTTGACCATGAAACCTCTCCCCATTGTCTGCTCGCCCACACAATAAACACCTGCTCGGTGGGCCTCCACTCCGTAATTGTTATGCAGCTTAACAAGCGGGTACCACGAGTTTTTTTCTTGCTTTCGCACCGTTCTCCTTGAAGAAGGAAAGCAAAAGGTTCCTTCCGGTCTTCAAAAGTATTCGTACAAATCGCACCTCACAAATCGTCCACTCTCCAGCGCTGTGACAAGACTGCGCTCGTGCGCCCAAGAAGCTCGAGGTCAGACGTCAATCGCCTGAGATCGACCCATGGTTGACTTGCTCCTTCAGAAGTGAGAGCCGTAGCCATCAGAACTGCCGGACCGGCTGCCTCCCATACCACCAGAAGCACCGTTGAAGTGGCGCTTTGCTGGCTGAGAGCAGGCCTCAACGAGCACTTCTTCGATGGCGTCGTACTCTTTCTTGCCAATGGCCGCCAGACTGAGGTTGGATGCATCCCGGCCATAGTCAATGTCCCAGTCACCCATTGGATTCTGCTGCTGGCCCGACAACTGTACAGCCTTGCGAGCCGCGAGGGACTTGTTCTTGTTGTTGGAAGTAGCCTCACGGAAGACCCCAGCGAAGTATCGGACCACATCCGGGTCAGCATCGGGAATGATGTTCAGAGCTGAGAATGGCCACATGGTGCTCAGCTCATCATTGCCACCAAGCTTGACGTTGCAGGCACGACCGTCAGCCATGCTCTTGTAGCCACCTTGGACAAGAAGCCCAACAATTGATGCTTTCTGCTTTTCTGTAAAACCTGGACAGGAAAGTGTGGCAACACTAAGTTCCTGCAGCAAAGCTGGCGTTGGAAGCTGCGCACTGTACTTGTTATTCGCACGGCGAAGGTCGGTGATCAGCGTCTTCATGAGGCCGATCGCACAGTCGTAGATGGCGCGACGCTCGCGAACGGTAATCTCGTCGATAGCCTTCCACGGGTACTTGTTCAGCAAAGTGATGATGGACTCGTAGACACGGCACGGGCTCTTGTTAGCAAATGGTGACTAGAACGCGTTAGCAGTCGATCGACGGGGTCTCGCAGACTGGCAACACTCACGCGTTCGGATAGATTGGCGTGCTTCGCCATCGCAACCAGCTCTTCTGGATGCAGAAATCCTTGAAATCCAGCGGCTGGTCTATCCTCGTAATACTTGCGTTCACTCCTGTCTACCACTGGCTCGCCATTGCTCCACCGAACGTGCTTAGCGCGCGGAAAAAGCTCAACCATGAGCTCATCCTGAGAACTGTAGAGTACCTCGACCTGACGATCGCCGACTACAACATGTTAGCGTGTCATCGTGAGGGTTTAGATTATTGAACGTCGGTTTGGCACCACTCACCCTTTGGTGGGCGCTTCTGTTCGACACGTCGCCCGAATTGGCGTGCAACCCAAGCAGCTTCTTTGGGATTAGTGACCTCGATGAAGCAGTCCATAGTCTTGCCACTCTCGCGCTCCATCAGGATGTGAACCGCATGGTATGGCGAGCCCTCTGGCTGGCGCAATATCTGAGCATTGCGGCCAATGAAGGCGGTCATTTCCTGGCGAGTCGTACTATAGGGAATGTCCTTGATTCTCACAACGCCTGCCAGATTGCTTGTCTTGGTGCGGCAGAGCTCACCGAGTGGAAGGGCATCAAACGCTTCTTCAAGACTTGGAACCATCAGACCTTGCATGGCGAGGTCGATCCAGTCTGGCCGCATCTTCATCTTCTTCTCGGCGGGAACCACGGCTTGCATCCGAGGTTGCACCGCGGAACTCGCAGCAGCGTTTGGATCATCAGCACCGCCTACTGTGGCAAATACCTTGCTGTCCTTGAAGCGCGCAGGGCCCAAAGTTGGGTTTAGAAGCTTAGGGTGCTCGGTGAGGCGCCTCATTGAGTGGTCAAAGGGGTCTTCGCACTGGCCCTCCGTGATCATAATTGCAAGCTCCCGAGATCTGCCTTCCTGACGACCGCCAAGGCGCGAGTCAGTCCGCGAACGGCCAGAGTGGGCAGAGGCAGAATCGCCATTAGGACCGTTGCTGTAGTATCTGCTGTCGAAGTTGTTGAAGTTGTGAGCGCGATTTGGCGACGGACCGATCTTTGGCATTCCACCGATGGGCATGTTACCCATGTTATAACCACGAGCACCAATATCATTTTCGTCACGAATCCGGTCGTGGTTGCCATTACGGTTACGGGCTTGCTGAGCGCCGTTCGTGTGGCCTCGTGGTGGGTAGTACGTGTTGTGGGAATCATAGCCGTGCGGCGGATAGTTCTGACGTGCCGGCATCTGTGGCTGCTGAGCCTGTGTCGCGAATGTGGCAACGGATTCAAAAGAATCACGCTTGAAGATCGAGTGACCGTGTTGCTGTAGAGCTGGGTAGCCGTCTCTGTCTGCATCCATGACGCCGCTCTTGTACGGAACCGTGGGGTGAGCTGAGCGTCCAGGTGGAGGGCGGCGCGATATGTACTCGCTGTCGATACCGCCGTCGGGTCCTAGAGCCATGCCGCTCGAGGTGCGCGCTGTTGAGTACGACATGTTGCCGTTACTTGTGCTATCAGTGCTGTGCGTTAGCTTCATGCCTGGCACGAAGTTGCTGTTGACTCCGTTGCGAAGTGCGCTGGGGGCCGCCGGGTAGTTGGTAGCGTACTGCGCAGATTGTGGTGGAAAGCCGCCGAGGGTTGTGCGGTCGCCGATCGGTCGCATGTTGCGCGCCGATGGCCAATTGTTGCTGGCCATGGGAAGGTGTCGCGCCTGAGCTCGATCAAGGGAGTGCTGAACACGCGCGACAGTGAGTGTGTCGCGCAATGGAGGCGTCCTTCTATGGCAGCGCTGTCAAGGTCAGTCACTCAATCGTAGAGGCAGTGTGTGATGTGTGCATGCTGGGAAGACAGAAGGTTTGCCGATGGCGGTGGTTGTTTCCGGAGAAGGTTGCGCGAGCGAGCTCTGAAAGACGTATTGAGAATGTGCGCTGTGAGCTCGGGCCACATTGAATCAAATCACTCATGTCCAAGAGTGCGCCACCGAATGACTGAGACATGCAGTGAATGCGAGGTGAAGTGCGAAGTGAAAGGACGGCTTACTGGTTCAATTGGCAGATTCACTCATCGTGGTATCAGCGATCCTTCTAGCGTTGTTCACACTCCTGCAACGAGTCTCGCATAGCATCGCCTACGAGAAGACTATCAAGGCCCCGTCGTGTCGCTCGATTGGATCTGCGATCGATTAGCAGCGGGGAGGCGTCCGCAGATTCATGACGCGCTGCTGGCAAGGTATTGAGGTGAGGTTGTCTACGCGTAAGCAGGCAAAGCCGTTAAACAACTACCTTGTTCACCGACAATGCACCGTAGCTGATCAAGGCCGTCCTGACCTCAAGATTGCCTGACCTGTGTAAGAGTAAAATCGCGTCTCCTCACAACGCCGCTCGCGTTTGAGAGGGGCCATCAAGATTGTGGATATGGTGTGCAACATGTGATAGAGTGTGCAGAGTATGTACTCTGCTACTGCCCTACTGCCGTGCGGCTACAGCACAAGGATGAGTTCATATTTCCAAATACAGGTCTCAGCCCACGCCTGAAGCGCGCCTCCCGGGAAAAAGATACATCCGCGCGCGAGCATTATCCGGCTTCCTTGCACTTGGATAAGGTCGTTCGTGACATGCCATACCAGACTACAGACAGTGTTCTTGCAAGGGCTTAGTCGAAGGGTGTTAAGAAGCTTTCAGCAACGAATCGAGCGCGCGCGTTCAACTAACACCAGTATTAGCAGTCAATCACAGGGCTGAATATCAAGCGTAGTGGAGCTCTTACGAAAAGCTTCATCTCCGAAATCTCCTTGTCGACCTCCTCCATGAACTGGATTATAAAGTCCACGAGCTTGTGCTTGAGCATCTCCTCCGTGTGGAAATTCGTGATCAAGAACGAGATATCATAGCCCTGCTGAATGTCAGGGTCTAGAACGAAGTGAAATGCGCGCTTGTACCTACTGGTACTGGCTTCCTTCGTAAGATGAAGAATGCTTCCGCTCTTTGCGTCAAGAATCTGGTGAATTTGTGTACCAAGATGTGCTCAATCTCGTCTGCCTGCTTGATCCGTATACTGACGCGCACACTGTTGACCGACGGCTCTACTAGCACTCGCTCTTCCTGATTTCGGGACACGGTGAGTGGGTTAAGGACGACTTCTGGCGATGTCTTCGCTTCGATTTCGGGGACATTATGCCGCTCGGAAGCCTGCGAGGCGAAGTTCGATAGCGAGAGCGCTGCCGTGAGTGTTGACCGCACGCAGGACAGGTATGGACGGAGAGATTGTGACTACTCATGGTGAGTAGAGCGTCTGAGAAACTCGGCGCGATAGACGGACCATTGTGGATCAGGACAGCGCAAGGCTGGGTGAGGGGTGCACAGTCGTTCGCTATGCAGCTGTGCGTACGTGTGTAGCCGGCAGTGTTCTATTAGAGCCCTCCAGGACGTCGATGTTATTTGGAGCAGTTGCCTTAAGGTACATACCTCGCTAGAGGTGTAGTTGCCTTGACAGATGATGTCTTGGACTTGGCAGATCTTGGCGCTTACCTTACCTCACGATAGACTAGCCTCGCCTTGAACGATCCCTCTTTCGACTATATCGCCAATCAAGAAATAAGTAGGCACCTAAGGTACATATGTACCTGTTAGACCGAATACCTCAGGCTCGAGCTCAAAGGTGGGCCGCGATCGATCTGCCAGAAGGCACACTACCTAGTGGCACCATCGAGACTTGATTGCCTACCAGACCGTCCGTCCGCACTCTTTACTTGTACCTCTGCTTCTCATCCCAGAGGCGGGATATGTGTGCCAGTAAACAGTTGGACATTTAGCAAGTGGCGACAGGGAGAAGTTCCAAGACAAGTGTGACGGAAGAAAGCTTTCGAAATTCGCTACAAACACAAGTTGCATATAATATATCAATATGCCTCGTCCATCAGCCGCAATGGACAGCTTCCGATGCACATACAATCTGGGATCGAAACAAGATTCCCTCTTTTGCTTCTTACGGCTAATCGGAAAAGTATGGTTCCGTTACACTCTGTTCCTCTCTACATTCCTCCTCTCTCTACCGTCTTGACACCAATATGGCGTGTCCAATAAATGATAGTATTCGGTCAGTGGCTGCACAGGGCTTGTAAATTGTGTTGAAAGCCGACATGTGGCTTCCCGCCGCGGAAACCAGTGCTGTCTACCACACTGGATGGTACCTTTGTGCGGTCGTGGTTTGCATCTACAATGCGTAAGGATTGAGGGATCTGATAGTCAAGCATCTAAAACAAAGTTAGCTCGTGAAACAAAGGATGTGCTGGGCACATAACTTACGGCGGGCTCTTCGTCAAATCAGTCTTGAGTAGTACCGGTACTCTAGTCATCTCCTTAACGTCCTGAATGTAGCTGCCGTTTTCTTCTCGCAGCTTGAACAGCCCCAAGTACTTGTCCTTGTTGGTGAGACGAGCTTCTGGTGCCGAGCTGTTGAGAACACGAGAGTCAGACTTAGACCTCTGTGGAGCCGAGCCATTCCTCGTCGGCGAGGGTGGTCCACTCTGTGTGGCGCGATCCCCATTGAGTGCCACATCACTAGCAGTGTTGCCAGTAGCTTCTGAAGCATCATCATCGTCGTCGTCGAACAGAGCGTCCACATCGTTGGCATCGATGGACCCAGTCTGCATAGCTTTGCGCTCAGCCTCGTCGGCCTGTCTCTGCTTGGCGGCGGTGTCACGAGCGGCCATGCTGTGCGTAGGACGATGACCCTTAGCCTGTGGACGCTCATCCTCTGGTACGAATGCCGAAGATGGAACGCCTTTCTCCCAGTACAGCTCCAGCAGTCGCTTGTGCTTGTCAAACTCTGCCTTCTTGAGCGGCAGCTGGTCGCAGTGAACTCGCTTCTCGAATCCGTACTCTGGGATCAACACGTCGAAAGCCGACTCGTATACACACACCACAATGCCGACAGATATGAGGTCGCCTCCTTGCTCTTCGCTGAGCCTGTTCATCCTGCGGCAGGATTCGATATGCACGCTCTGTTCCTGAGCGTTGTGAGCGGAGTCCTTCTTGGTGTTGCATATCTCCGCTGTCTTGTGAAGCGTTTCGGGATCCTCGGTGAACTCGACAGCTCCGTTGGACAGGACTGCTTCAAGCTGACGATGCACAACAATGTCGGCATAGCGGCGAGAAGGGTTTGTGAAATGAGTATACAGCGGCAGGTTGAGTGCAAAATGGCCGAGGTTGTCCGGGGTATCCGCACGTGCCGAGACTTCGTACTTCGCGCGAGCCATAGTCTTGAAAACTAAGGTTTCCATTCCCTTCCTGATCTCAGCGTCTTCAATGCGGTATAAGCTGTTCTGCAGAGCCGCGGAACTCGAGATATCCATATCGTAGCCAATGTTGCTCATGCGCTCAGCGAAGGTATGTAGTCTGCGAGTGTTTGGTACTTTCTGAGTCCTCAGCAGGGCACGTTCTTTGAGACCGGCAAAGAGCTTTTCGGCAACGAAAGCGTTGGTCTTGTGGCTGAGCTCTTCGATCATCTCGTGTGCAGGACTGGAATCAAAAATGTTGTGCTCGACTGGGACATTCTCATCGTCAAGGGAATAGAGCAGGCGCAAGGATGGAATATCGGCCTCGTCGCTGGCATAGCGAGCCTTGCGCAGTTTCTGTGCCACGTTGTAGAGTGTCAAAATCTGCTTCGCGCGTTCCTCGCCAAGAGACGAAGCGGTATTGCCGTTGATAACGGCGTCCACCTCTTCGTACGAGAGTTTTCCAGAACTGCGGATGACAGATTTTCCGACCCAGGTTTCATCATCGATAACACGGCCGGTAGCTGCATCGACTTTGAAAACGACGGAAACTGCATATCGGTCCTCTCCAGGAAGCAGGCATATGACGTCCTGCGAAAGCTTCGGTGGGAGCATGTTGACAGTTCTATTTATCAAGTAGACTCCAGTGCCTCGCTTCTTGGCCTCACGGTCGACCAGTGAGTTAGCCTTAATGAAGTGTGCGACATCTGCAACGTGGATTCCCACCTCGACATGCCCATCGCCGAGATCCTTGAAGTGAATGGCATCGTCGAGTTCCTTGCTTCCGTTGGGGTCGATGGTGAAGGTCTTTTCATCCCTGAAGTCACGACGACCTTCCAGGGCAGACTCACCGTCAGCAGCTACGGACCAATCTTCGTGGCCAACGTTTTTCAGAACGGCATCTGAGAAGTCATCTGGTCCAAAATTGTTGTCGCGCAACAGAGCATCAGTCTCCACCTTGAGATCACCGGCCGTTCCAAGCTGCTCAACAAGAGTTCCGAACGGATGAAGACTGGTGATGGGCCAGCGCTTGATACACGCGACGAATATTTGGTCGGCGTAGCTCTGGTGCTTGTCGACGAAGTCCTTTGGTGCTTGTTCCGTTGGAATGGCAATGAGGGGGACACGTTTGTCTGTTGGCTTGAACCAGACAATCTTTGGACGCTCCTGCTGACGCTCTGGCTGGCGGTGGGAATTGCTGCCTTCACGAGCTTGACGCTCTGCTTCTTGCTTCTCCTTTGTGGCTTGGCTACTGGGTCGAAGTAAACCGAGTGTGCCAGAAAACATCTGGCCCGCAACGCGCTCAATGACAGCCACGATGTGGCCAGCGTACAGTGGCTTCTGCTCGTCATTGATCTCGTCCTCTTCCACAAGAAGCAGGCTTTGACCTTCGACCTCGACGTCGTCGTTCTTCTTTTGTGTCGGACGCTGCTTCAAGCTGCCCCGGCGACGCAGGCCGCCATCTTGAGCGCTCTCGGGTTGAGTGGTTGCGTCGTTGACAGCGGTCATGCCGCCACCACGCTGATCAGACACATCTTTGCGCTTCTTTTTTTCTTCCTTCTCGCGCTTTTGACCCCACACCTCGTCGACATCGAGCAGCTCCACGGCAACATAGTCTCCCTCGAGAGCACGGTTGCGGTCTTTGCTGCCACAGATGAAGATATCAGCATCGAGATCGAGCGTGGTCACGTACGCATCACTACGGTTCTTTTTGTTGACGCGGAGCGTTCCCGCGACAAGCTGACCATCTCCAAGCAATGCTGGGAGTGTAGCTTGGGGAAGGTAAGGGGTAAATAAAGTCTTGCGTTGCTGTTGCTGTTGTGGGCCAAGCTGTGGTCCGTTGTGCTGGCCAGTCAACTGAGCAAGACTTGGAGGCTGAATGCCGGCTTGCTGGTATGCCTGTAGTTGCGCAAGCTGAAGAGCGTTCAAGGGCTGGCCACCATAAATGGCAGGGTTCTGCACCAAGACTTGGCCTTGGGGCAATTGCATGAGCTGTGGCTGTGCATTGTAACCCCCGAAGTTTTGAATAGAGCTAATTGACTGATTGGCCATCGATCCACGAGTACGATGACCAGGTTGGAAAGGCTGGGCTGTGGCCTGCTGATTCATTTGGAAGTTGCCCATGTTGTTCTGCTGCGGCTCGTTACTATTCGGGTTAGGGTTACGCCAATTGCCCTCGAAGTTGCGCGAACTGGTGCGGCCGTGGCCTTGACTGCCGCGTCGTGAGAGTTCTGAAACATTGCCTCCATCATTGGTGGCCTGTGGTGGTGGAAACTGGAAACCCTGTGGTCCACCTCGGCTGCTTGGTGTCATACCACGACCGGAGCCGACAGCCATACTCTGGCTGCGTCCATGTCCGCGACCCGCGAACGATCCTCGAGAGGAGCTCGTGGGTGCAACTGGAGTACTCTCAACGTTAGCTGGACTCGCGGCGCCATTGTTTGTTGACGTGGAATCACCAGCTGCGACACCAGGTGCACCAGGAATCGGGAACTGGAAACCACTTGTCTTGCGTTTCGCCTCCGCCAATTCTGCTGCCTTCTTCGCTTCGGGCAAAGCCAGTGAGTGTCTGCGCGCGTGGCCTCCGCCTGCCGCGCCTCCGCCTCTTCCTCTGCTGGGTGCGCTGTTCTCATTTCTGCTCTGGCCGAAGTTGCCAAAGTCTCCAAAAGCAGATCCGGCAGCACCACTCGAGGGTGCGGGAGGCGGTCCCATGCCCATATTGGGCATGGCTGAATGGTTTCGTCGGTGTCCGGCCGGCTGTGCAATGCTGCCCGTCATGGGAATACCAAGGTGTTGTTGCCCCATCTGTGCTTGCTGCGGAAACTGGAAGCTGCCAGGCTGGGTGACATTGAGGTTCTGCATCTGGGTTTGCAGCTGCTGGAACTGGTTAGGCAGCTGCTGTTGCTGTGGAATCATGCCCATGTTTACATATTGCTGATGCGTTGCCGCAATCTGCTGTTGCTGCTGTTGCAGCATCTCAATCTGCTGGGCAAGAGCCAGCTGCTCCACTGTGGCAAGGGTCAGCGAGCGCGCTGTGCACGACACAAGGAGAACATACTCATCAGGGGCGTCATCTCTGATGGACTGCGGCGGTGGGCAATGTGCAGACGGCGGCCGGCAGGCCCCTGTTGGCCTTGCTGTTGCTGTTGCTGACCTTGTTGGTCCATGGCCAGCTAGAGCGGGTAGATGGGCGTGTGCTATGGAGCGGAAGTCGAGCGACGGCGTGAAGGACAGCGCAAGTGGTATGCAATGCAACGCAATGCAATGCAATGGTAGTGGTGGTGGGTGGGCTCGAGTCAGGTCGTGTTCGTGATAGATGCGATGCTCTTGTGACGTATGCTTCGTCAGGGTGAGCCAAAGTCGTTGCTCGTGCGAGAAGCAAGCTGCTACGGGTGCAGTGTAGAGTGTGCAGAGTCTGAGTGCGTGCGGGTGTAAAGTTGTCGTGTTGTATTGGGAGGATGGGAGTGTTGGGACCGTGGGTGATGGGTGTGGTGTGGTAAAGATCGAGGAGTTGCCGGGCAGGCAGTGGTCGTCGTGTCCGTGGGCAGGCACAGCACAGCTAGCGCAGGCGCAGCTCCAAAGAGTGCAGGTGACAGCGAGGATGGGAGTGGCTCGTGCAAGGGAGTGACGAGAGAGAGCGTAGGGAGAGAGAGAGGATGGGAGGATGCAAGAGAGAGAGAGAGAGAGAGGAGAGGGAGAGAGGAAGGGGAGAGAGAAGTGGGGGAAGAGTATCCGTACTCGTGTGAGAGATGTGAGAATGATGTCCGTGTGAGAGCCAGCAGCCAGCTAGAGCCAGCCAGCAGGCCAGCAGCAGGCCAGCTTCCAAGCAATGATGCTGCTCCCTCAGGCCTGGAGAGCTTTGTTCACCCGACGTTTCCGGCTATGTAGAACTATGTACGTCTGCACCACTAGAACTACCTACATGTATATGACGCTACTTGCGATTACCCTCTGAGGCCCTCTCCTCCATCGCTCTCTGTCAGGTCACTTGTTCGGTCTTTGCCGCTGTCAACTGCATGTTCCTTAATTGTCGCAGGCCACAGCAGCTTGAACTATGGCCGTGAAGCATGCGACTAGGTACTGTAGCTAGCAGTGTGGTAGCTGGCTGCATCGCTGAGAAGCCAGCGATCACCATATCTCATATCTCATAGAATACACCGGACGTAGGCTCCTATTGACATGACTGCTTCGTGCCGGCATGCGAGCACCTTTGGGCGCTGAACAACATTGATGGATGTGCCGATATACCTAGTAAGATACATGTACATGTAGTTGTGCACTCCGTAGGTTGCTGTAGAAACAATAATAATGTGAAGACAGTAATCCTGGATCCGGCAACCCCAGCACTACCTAGACACGTTGATTGATAGAGTGTACAGAGAGCGCGTGGGTGCGCATACATGTACCGGCATGTGCATGTTGGCTGTCTCTGTATAAAGGTACACCATGCAAGTCTCTGCGATTCTGCTCAAAGCCTCACACAAACTCTCTGGGCCAGCCGGTCGGTCGGCTAGAGGTAAGGGTACACCGGTACGAGGCGAGGCGTAGCGTTCGGCGCACGCTAGCCTCGCCTGTGCCACTCGCGTG
Organism: Mycosphaerella sp. Ston1; assembly: GCA_000504405.2. NCBI lineage: Eukaryota > Fungi > Ascomycota > Dothideomycetes > Mycosphaerellales > Mycosphaerellaceae > Mycosphaerella > Mycosphaerella sp. Ston1. The sequence goes on from KZ105421.1 coordinate 122,548, forward strand.
GGAGTGGGACGACGCGACTTCCAATCTTTTATATGCCAAGTTCTACCTTCTAGGCTTCGAGGTTCCACTATTCTGTATTCAATGGTCAGCTTTCGCAACTGTTTTGCAACTTGTCCACCCCCCAGCGACGGCAACACCAACAACGGCGTTAATATCGCAACAACGACATGAGCTCGCCGTACAGACCGGCCGACCGGTCGCGTGCAAGTCCATCCGCGCACCGTACGACCGGAGCGCCCAAATCAAACCGCAACAGTCTCCATGCGACGCAATCTTCACAGCTGATGGAAGATCTATCCCGACTTCTTACAGATAGCGATCGGACGTTCAAAAGGAAACTTGATGAAGAGGCGCTGCAGCAACAACAAATTCATGTGGAAGCTCTGGAACGAGCGCTGAAGCAGCATGAGGCTGTCCGCAAGTCGGCTGAGCACACATACGAAACATTCCAGCTTGAAATAGAGCGCCAAAGGATTGCAAGAGAGGCGGTGCAGGCGCGCAAATTGGCAGAGGAGCGTCAGAGGCTCGAAGAGGCTAAGCAAGCCGAGATAACCCGGATCGAGGACGCCCGGCAGAAAGAATTGGCACGTCGCAGAGACCAGGAGCAACAGAACCAGGAGCGAGAACAGGCCCTGAAGCGACAACAGGAAGAGGAGGAGGCGCGGAATAGAGCTCGACAGCAAGCAGAGCAAGAGCGCATTGCAGCGGAGAAGCGAGCTCAGGAACAGGCAGCCAGTCAAGAGGCAGCAGCTCGGGAGGCACGAAATCAGGAGCGACAACGCGAACAGCAGCAGGAGCAAGAACGAGAGCAACAGGCAGCGCGGGCAGCGAGCACACAGCAACAAGGAGCCCCGGTAGTGTCCGCACAGCCACTATCGAGCAACATACCTGCGGGCCTTGGGACCACGCAAGCGGAGCGTCTACAAGTGCACAATGCCTATCTCCAGCTACATGCACAGTGCAAAGAACTGCGCAAGGAGATCATGCAGATCAAGAGCACTAATCGTCCTATTTATGACAGCATCCGGGATCATGCACGACATGTCAAACTTGCTGTGGGGCAGCTTGCGAAGAATGATACGATAGGTAATCGAAAAAGAGTAAGTACTTCGCGGTCTTGGGAGTGCTAACGCCCATGTGCTGACATACACCGTGTCAGATTCAAACTATTCAAGAGCACTGGACATGGTCAATCTCATGCTTTCCCAACGAAACCGCAGACATCAACCTCTACAGGCTGCAGGCAGTACCGCCTTCGCCAGTGCCCAAGGTGTTTTTGTACATGGTCAATCATACAGTCAAAATTATCATCAAGCAGTTGGCGTATGAGGTCACTGTAGATCCGGAACGTGCAGAGCCGATAGGGATCTTGACGGCCACGCTCTTTTCCAAGCCGGAGTTCAAGCCAAACGGATATTTCATGTCGGACATGTTCTGGGCGAAGTTCCATAAAGTGCATGCAACCATATTTGGCCTCGGCTTTAACGAGCTCACTCCGGATGGTAGACTGGCGCTCGGATTCAAACCAGAAATGTACTCGAACAAAACAATGTGGCATGATGCTGTACGAGCTATGTCCCGTGGATATGCCGCCATCACGCTCCGTGACTTTTCACGCTCTCAGAACGAGAATCCTTTCCCAAACCGACTGTATTGGGAAGCTCTGTCACGAATTCTCACGACGCCGGTCGAGCAGCGTATGGCGCTCCAATACGTGACTGCAGAAGGCATGCTCGATCCGCTCTTCATGCCCCGCTTTATCAAGTTCTATGGTAACAACGCGCTCGCTGCCATCAGACTTGGGGTCATCGAGTTTCCAAAGGGGCCCCACAAAGAGGGACATGAGCTGCAGAAGACGACTCTGCAGAAGATGCACTTCAAATTCCAGGAACAGTTGAATCTTCGACTATAGGGTAGCAAGATAGATATACGCCCTCTCTCGGGTACCATCCCATGCCGAGCGATGGAGGTCGGCCTCGTCAAGCTTTCCAGCAACGGCCTGTGAACTCAGCCGCAAAAAGCGTTGGAGGACCACAGATCGCTCATCAGCCACTGCAGTCAATCACCTCTCATACAATCATACACTAAAACATCCGATACAGAGCATATTACTCGCCAAATAGTGCAAGCTTCGACGTTTACACATCCAGGCGCGACAAACTTTGTTGTCCAACTCACCGCCGCCAGCCTCGCCATTTAATCTTCCTTTCGCGATGGAATTCAATATACAGCCAATGGCTCCGCAGCAAGCGCAACCTTCGATGTTTCCAGGCACGACGACACTCGGTGGACAGTCAAAAGCTCAGCAAGCCCATTCCGACGCCACAGAACATGGTGCACGTCGTGGCAACGATGAGAACCGCACCCCAGCAATGGATTCAAATTTTCATAATGACGCACTTGGACAAGCAATGTGGCATCTCGTGGGACCAATGCAGTCTGCAGCAAAGATGGTGGGACACCATTTGCGACTGGGGTGAGCTCAGAAAGGCAAGGCGCTACGCAGACTTTTCCTCGTTCTGTGCAGGTCCGCCCAGCAAAAGGTGCAGCGGAGTGTGAGAGGCCGGGTATCAAGTCTGGTCTGACAGATGACTGGTACAAGTAGAGTTACTATTTTGACATGCCTGGGCAGTGAACCTGAAGTCCCAGCTGACACTTTCTCATGACTCTTCATGACACTTCTTCAACTTCGAACCAGTATCCACGTTGTTCGATCCCAATCGGTGTCAACTCTCATCCCCTGTGAGCTTTTTGAGACCTCCCACGTTCATTGCTGACTTCTCATGCCACACCTTGTGCCACTCCGGTTGGCATGTATGCCGAGGTGCTTCACTAGCATGCTTCAGCTGCGTCTTCGTCGCGATCATTGTTATCGGTGCAGCTCATCCCGCTGTGATAACGCCAATCGATTGGCCGTCGCCAGATGAAGAAATCCAATTGCTGGTCGCCCTCTTGGCAGCCTAGTTCTCGATTTCTGATTCTGACAGGTCGGACTGGCCCTGCTGACCATAAATGAGTTTTTCAATCTGCTCGAGCTTGTCAATGAGCTGCAAGAAGCCATCAGGTTCAGAGCCCTCAGCATCACTAGCAGGATCTGGAGGAAACCATGTTGCCATGTCATCTTGCCAGTCGGCGCACGTGCCGATTTGGAGGCGTTCATTTTTCGATAACATGGTGGCCCACTCTGCTCTTGAGACACTGAGGCCCCAGCAAGTCTTATATACCTTTGGAGGCAACCCCCTGATGGATGACTGGCCTGCTGGGAATTCATTATTCTGGAAGCGCACAAGATCCAGCGTGTAGTCTGTTTGCGAAATGTGGTAGCGGTAGTGCAACTCTTGCCGCAATGACTTGACCGGAACAACTGACTTCCAATACACGAAACGCTCATCCGCGGATCGCAGCGCCACGTCGGGCCTGATCTTGACGCCTTTCGAGAAATCAGTAAATGCGTGATCAATCTTGGCCTCATTAACAGCACGGGTTGCGGTAATATCGAATTGCCACGCGGTCCCGGTGTGCAAATCAGTCAACGCGATAGCCACCAAATGACTAGCTTTGCCAGTGTCACGGTCGACGCGCACCCAGCGGTCTTTCTCTTCCACAAGTTGAAAAACGGAAGCTTCCGAAGTTTCGTCCTCATGCCATGACTTCATGAGAATCAAGTCTCCAGCTTCATCTTCGAATGAGAAAACTGCCGAGAATTTTGGCCTCACGTCTTTAAGATCATGAGTCATTGCGTCTTGTGGGATCAAAAGCTTGTTTGCGGCTTGAACCAAGGAGAGAACACGATCATCCACATTCCCAAGTCTACTATCGTGTCAGCGTGGTGCAGACAAATTGAAAGTCGGCGTCCGTACTCTTCGGTGACTTCACCTCTGAATTGCGACTCTTTTGCCATGTCTTCATACTCTTCCAGCTCATATAACCCAGCTTCTGGGGGTGCGTACTGTCGAAGGATGAACGTGCCCAGGCGAATTACTTTGGTGATAGCGCCGGTGTAGAAGTGCATCTTCTTGAAAACATTTCCGAGAGTCACCTTTGCTCTTTCAACATTCAATATGGAGCGCCTCAATGCATCATCCAGCGCGCTCGCATCTGTGAGGGCAACTTCACCACGAGGAGAGTAGTCGACGTCTTCAACATCTTCAGTGGATGCCGTAATGGTATTTGGCCCATGGTACGGCTCCAAGCTGACGAGTGAAGGCACAATTGACGCTCGCCAATGTGTCAAAGCAAGTCTGACAGGGTTGAGCGACTGAGCTGTTAATTGAAAGCAGGTCTTGCGGATACGCAACAACGCTGCCTGCACTTGCTTAAACCCACCCATCACGTGAAACGAGTTGACTTCCGAGTAGTAATTGATGTAACACTCGCAGTCCATGCGGACTGCATCAAGTGCTTCGTAACTTGGACCGAGGATGTCCTCTGGCCTGTACTCCCGATGCGGCCAGTGAAAGGTTCCTATCGCGTCAAAAGGAGTATTTATTGGTGGAATCTGACGGTAGCGGTTACGCTTCACGTCCCTTTGGAAGCGCGTCTCGGCGCGTTGCCTTAGCTGGGGTGTGAGAGAATAGAGTTTGCCAAAGGAGGATTTGGTTTGTGCGCGATCATTACCGATGGCAGACAAGATGCGCCTCTTAGCTTCACGTACGTCTGATAGGTTGCCCCAGAGCCCCAGGCCTACACCATCCACACACTCCAGGAAGCAGCCCTGATTCAGGGCGAGACCGGCCAAAGTGTCACGGATTGGGCTCGCGCTAGCCAAGGGAACAGGTACCGTGTCGGTATACGGTCGGCGGGCTCGCCAAGCTATCTTTGCAGCATTGTCTCGATCGGTCTCGAATTTGCGGGCCTTGGGTATCTCTGGCTCTCCGGGCGGCTGACCGCGCGACCCCTGCCACAGCTTATGGAATGGGGCTGGAGGTCGGGGATGATGTTGCACGCTGCGTTGCGGAGTGGGCGCAGCTGTCTTCTTATTCGAGGGAGGTAGCTTCTTGTTCAAGGGAGGTAGCTTCTTGTTTTCCTCTTGGGCGCAGGTGAATTCGCCAGCACGCACTGGCTCGGGGTCGTCATCCAGGTCGTCATCCCAAGCGCGCGAGTTCTGGCGCTCGTAGTCCTCCATACTGACAGCGATTGGTCTAGCCTGGGTGCAAGGCCTACAGCAGCCTCAGGGTACAGAGTGTCGTGGCGAGTCGGTTAGCGGCGTGGGGTTATGTGCGTTTATGTGAGAGAGAGAGAGGGGAGGGGGAAGAGGGGAGCGAGGGAGAGAGAGGAAGGGAGAGGAAGGGAGAGGAAGAGGGAGGGAGAGGAAGAGGAAGAGGAAGAGGAAGAGGGAGAGGAAGAGGAAGAGGAAGAGGGAGAGTCGAGCTTGGTGTTGCCCAGACGGACGCGACTTCCTGCATCTAGCATTACTCACACGGCAGTCGTGACTGCAGCCTGCAACGTACCTTCTACAAGTGGACATGTGTTTCTTCCTACTTGCCTACTGATGCCCATCGTTCATGCCATCCAGCAAGAATCTATGTAAACCCGACCTTGACATTCCATTATTGGGTCTACCGGACATCACGTCGGTTGCCAAGGAAACAGGTAGCAGCATGTGCATGCATAGGTACATGTATTCGTTATATAAATGGGTATTACAACACTTACAACACGACACATCTCGCGGTACATGTGTAGTAGTCCAGGTACGTTGTAGGTGAAGCAGATCCCTTGAAGGATTGGTTCGTCCCCGGCTCTGCCTGCGGCTTGGCATTCACTATTCTAGAGGACGGGGGATAGTCCGCGTGACGGGATGGCGCCGAGCCGAGGCGCGCGTCTCGGCGGCTGTTCTCCCTTGCACCTCCAGTCCTCCACCATTGCATCTCGACTCTCTTGTAATAAGTTCAATTGCATCTCTTGTAATAGGTTGTGCGGGCATGTCACAACCACGCCAGCAGATGCGATATGCCCCCCAGGCGAAAAAGGTCCAAGGCGGAGCAGGCCAGAAGGTTCTTGTCTGGTGGAGGTGTGCTGCGTGAGGACTCTGACGATGAGCTTGGGCTCGAAGACCATCCCTGGGAGTGGATACGGGACAGTGAGAACCGCAGTATCGTGGGCGCTCGCATGGGGGCATTTGAATGCTACGTTGGCGACGCAGTACTTCTCAAAGCCCCATCGAGCAATGAAGCTTGGGTCGCACTTCTCTACGAATTCCTCGAGGGCGAGGACGAAGACGACGACGAGGGCCAGGGGAGAATGGAGAAGAAGGCGAGCATGCTGTGGTTCTCCTCTGAAAAGGAGATCAGGAGCAACAAGAAGAAGCGTGATGACTACTTGCCTAACGAATTGTATATCACTACCACTTTTGACAGAAACCCTCTGGCAAGCATCAACGGCAAAGCACGCATTTTCTCGGCGGACAAGTTTCTCCAACATTTCCCAACTGGAAAGATTCCGCGTAACAACAAATTACATGGCAAGGCCTTCATCTGTAGGCGGGGCGTAAATACTCGTACCACCACATACACCCATGAGTTCGCATGGGAAAGCACGTATGCAGGCTCGGAAAGCCTCGACGGCCTGATTGAGCTCGTGGAGTCACAGACTGTCAAAACACGGAAACGCAAGATCGCGAGTGAAGATGTGGAGCCAGACGACTTTGTCGCAGAGCAAGACGACCATGATGAATTGGGAACTCCACGCAAGAAGCGAAAGATGGCATCCGCAGTCTCAACGCCATCACGAGTCAAACAGTCCACCCCTCGAAAGTTCCTCACACCTACTGGGCGCAAAATTGTTGCCAAGAAGCCCCTTGAGTTTACGCCGCTGGGCACAAGAGTTCTTGCGACTTCACAGACCCAGGCATCACCTTATCAGCTTGCAAGGTCAACACTGCATGTATCCGCTGTGCCTCACGCCCTGCCTTGCAGAGAGAGTGAGTTTGACTCAGTGTATGCGCATCTGGAAATGGCCATCTCGGCGGGTACTGGATCGTGTATTTACATTTCTGGCACCCCCGGTACTGGCAAGACAGCCACGGTGCGAGAGGTGGTGAGCAGTCTCCAAACAGCTGTTGCCGAGGAAAAGCTAGATGACTTTTACTTCGTGGAGATTAATGGTATGAAGGTTGCAGAGCCTCATCAGTCATATAGTCTGCTATGGGAAGCTCTCAAGGGCGATCGCGTCAGCTCCACACATGCCCTGGAACTGCTCGAACGTGAGTTTACCACGCCCAGTCCGCGGCGCGTACCCTGCGTGGTCCTGATGGATGAGCTCGACCAGCTCGTGACTCGCAATCAAGGTGTGATGTACAACTTCTTCAACTGGCCACAACTTCGACATTCACGGCTCATCGTCTTAGCGGTTGCCAACACGATGGATTTACCCGAGCGCACCTTGTCCAATAAAATATCGAGCAGACTTGGTTTGACACGCATTACCTTTGCAGGATATACGCACACGCAACTGATGACCATCATACAGAGTCGTCTCGAGGGCGTCGGCCAAGTCGTCGTGGATTCAGATGCTATTCAGTTTGCAAGTCGGAAGGTCGCTGCTGTTTCGGGCGATGCCAGGCGTGCGCTTGACATATGTCGTCGCGCCGTTGAACTTGCAGAGCAGGAACTGGCGCAGCATGACCAGGCGGAACAGGAGAATCAGCCTCTAACTACGCCGAGCAAGACGCCCAAAAGTGCCGCGAAAGGTATCGTTACTATTGCGACCATCAAAAGGGCCATCAACGAAGCCACTTTGACCCCTTTAGCGGCACATCTGAGATCGCTACCCATGGCAAGCAAGCTCTTCCTTGCGGCTCTCCTTGCGAGACTGCGTCGGACAGGTATCACTGAGTCTACACTTGCAGATGTCGTCGACGAAGCTCATCGCATGAGCACCATGACGACCAATAAAATCGTCGCAACACACTTGTTGGCTGTCGTGCCGGACCCAGCACAACACGACGTCGAGACGACAGATGGTTTGGTTATGACACCTCAAAAGCGCGGTCGGCCAGTCCAGAAAAGGGAGATGGAACGCGCAGCACGCGTCCTGGGCCTGGGAGTGGCCGCGCAGGAGTTATCTGAGGCTGGCATCATTGGCCTGGAGAGTAGACATGGAGACCGTGCAGGACGAGTACGTTTAGGGACGGCTGAGGAACATATCTCGGATGCCATTAAAGACGATGAAGAGTGTATCGGTTGGATGTAGAAGTATTCGCTGAAATTACTCATTAAACTCTCCACCACAAGTGTTTGCCTCTTGAGTCCAAAAGAACTCAATCATGAGACTGAACTATGTATTTGCTGAATGCTCACTGCAGCCGATGCTCACATGGACGGTATCATCGCTGTTGCCACATTGACTCCCGATGCTGCCTCCCGCAATGCTCATTATTGTTTGTTCAAAGCTTCCGTTTTCTCAATGCGATCTGCAATGAGCTTCTTGAACTCTTTCCGAAGCTCGAAAGGCGCCACATGCCCGAGCGTTTCATGTATCGAAGTGGTAATTCCGCTTCCATCGCCGCCGAGATCTTTGATAAGCATCTCAGCGTGCACGAACCCAAGCATCTTGTCCTGCTTGCCGTGCAGCACGAGAATGCGTTCGCGTCCGATATCGTCGGCAATCTTCTGAAGTTGCTGGGGGGACTTGTGATGGAAACCTGCGGCGTAGAGCTGGCAGAGAAAGCCTGTGCCGGTGAATGCACCTGGATCCATTCTTTTGCTGAGCTCACCAGCAGCAAATCTGTCGCCGTTTGTGGGGAATGGCTTGACGACGAATTCAGTCTCGTCTGGCTTTGCGAGCCACTCTACAGAATAGCAATCGCCCTTCACCTTGGCGAGCTGATTGTCCAGCGATTTGGGAATGACCAAATTGATGCGGTTCTTGATGTTGTCGAGGAACGGGATCGTCCTTACCACACGAGGTGCTGTCGATATCAGGTTCAGGCTGCATATCCGCTCCGGTATGAGTGCGGCCTGATCATGTTAGCAAAAAGCCTTCAAGCTGTCTGGAGGTCCTCTTACTAGCTCCTGCGATATCATGCCACCCATACTGATACCAACGACATGGACACTCCTGGGCTGGGTCCAGCCCACATGGTCAAGCAATTCTACGACATCCTTGGCCATTTCCGAAGTTGTGTACCGCAGAAGAGGCTTGTCGCTTTCACCCATGCCCCGATTGTCAAACACAAGGCAAGAGTACTTGTCCGCCTCGGTATGTCCAAAGTCTCTGGTTTGCCGTTGCCACGTCTGCAGTCCATCAGCATCTGCTCACGACCGAGAGTGAAGGCGGGCAGATACCACTGTCGAACACAAGGCTGTGGGACAGTCGACGGGGTTGCTCCGACTCTGCTATCTATGTACGTACCTTCATGAAGCCCCCAAGCCCCATAATCCACTGTGGACTAGGTCAGTGACTGCTGCAGAAGTGCGTGACTGGTGTGCATAGGGGGGGCATAGGACGTACAACGATCCTGGACGGACCATGGCCGTGGATTTCGTAGGCGATTTGGAAAGGGCCGCCTCGACCCTGGGCGACGGCGACCTTGTCCTTCTGGTCAGGCTTGAGATCCCAGTGGGTATGAGGGTATTCTGGATGAGCGAAGACTTCAGCGGCAGTAAGCGGCGGCGGTCCCAGTCCGCCGTGGGCCAGCTCGTGCGGCTTTCGAGGATCGGAGGGTCTTTGAACTAATCCGTAAGCTTGAGCCTTCTCTGCCAGAATTTCTGTCCATGTAGGAGCGACGCTGACTGACGCCATGGCTCACAGTTGTGTATCTGCGAGATGGTCTGGAACAAGACCCTTTTGCATCTATTCCCACGCCGCAGGTTTGCTATCGGCGGGGACTTTCCGGCTGACTGATTGTCTATCGGCTATGCACGTATCGTGTGACAACAACAGCAACAAAACAGCAAGATAAGGCTGGCCTGCGGCTGCGGAGAACCTGGGTCTGGCGCCGATGAGGTCTATTTCTGTAGGTACCTTGAGTGATAATAATAATAATTCGAAGACTTGTTGAAAGCGCGAAGCTGATACTGTACAGGATAAGAATGGGAACAGAACTAAGGTGCATGTGCATACATATACATGTACGAGTGAACTTACTGGAACATGTGCATGTGCATGTGCAAGACGTTACACCCTAGGTAGGTAAGGTGTATAGATACCTACATCACCGTACATGTATGTTGCTACAGATCATGATGTCATTCAAACACCCAAGTCCATATACATGTACCTCAAAAAGTATATGTTGAAAGAGCCTGGTAGTATGCGGATAATGTAAACAAAAGTATACCTTACTCTAGGAGACTCTCAATTGATCATAGCTTCCGCACTCCCAATGGGCCGCGATGCAAAAGCTACACACCCATCTGCAACCCCTTTCCTACATTGCTCACTGCTGACCTTTTCGCCACCCAGGTAGCCCAGCCAGATCAGTTTCGCAATCCTTTCGTCTGGCACAGATCCAAGATGCTGTACGGCATCGTCCTTTGCTGACGCCTCAGGTTTCGCCTGAAACCAGACATCCAGCGATCCGTTCGTGTCGCGCGATAATATCATCACGCTACCCTTTGCAGCCTTCCCACCGGTAAAAATATTCTTGAAATCGCCAACAGCTTTGCCAAAATCTTCTTGATCGTACTCTGTTTCCACGCCCCTGGAATGGGCTTTGGCTTCACGGGTTCGGTTAGTGATTCCTGTTATCCACCCATCACGAAGGTGCCCAAAGTCGGTGTTTCTGGTAGGCGCAATCCGCCATGCGGTTTTGATGCCTGGGACTTTCAACAAGTCCGTCCATATCTCGCGACTTGCACTGGGATCTTGAAGACGTCTCCGGAGCTCCTCTTTCTCGGAAGGAATCAGCGTTGAAGCAGTCTCGTTGATGTCTTTAATCAAACGATGCTGCAGATCGGATATGTCTTTTGTGCGGATGTATAAGCCCGCCACGTAGACCTGAATGCTGAGAAAGGAGACAGAACGGATACCAAGACCGACAAGGGTGTACTGTTCATGATTCTGTTCGTTGCCTGGATTGGCGGATGCGCTGGGCGTAATGCTGATGTTACCAAGCGGATCCGCTTGAGGGGCAGACTGGGCATTCGTAGGAAGTTGAATGGTTCGAGGGAAGTGAGGCACACTGCTTGTGCCTGTCTCAACAAGCTCAATCTCTTCACCCTGACCTTGGGCTACTATCCTCTTGCCTTCGCCAGCACCGATAACAGTCACTTCTTTTCCCTGAAAGATCTTGTCCGAACTACCACCTCCATCCAACTGTTGGCCCTTCCTCTTCCTTTCAGCCTGGTCAATTTGGTCGAGGTCAAGATTGGCAAGCATGATGGTAAGGCCCGCGAAAGTCAACAGTAGTCCCATGCCCGCAAATCGCATGCGCCGCAAGTGATACTGCCGCCTCTCCTCCTCGGCCAGGTAATAATCCCGCATGCTCATTTGAGGTCTTAGTCCTGCATCTAGCTCGACGTCTGGCGCCTGCTGGACAGCCTGTCCAGTGAACGAAGGAGCCTGCGCTGGAGTGGTGGCAGCACGATTCCTCGTGGCTGGATTGCTATAGCGGGACGATGAATGGCGAAGCTGTGTGCATCGTGCTGGTCGCTGCAGACATTGTATTCTCGGCGACAGCAGCCTCATTGTTGTACGCGTGGACGAAGCCATAATAGATAGCAGTAATGGGTGCAGTAACGCAGCGGCGCAGGTGATCGGGAGACTTCCTCAAGATGCCTCAAGACTCAGGGTAGGCAGGCAAGCAGGTTAAGGTAGGTTGCGATGAGAATCATGAGATCGAGATTGCCGAATTACTGCCGAATTCTTGGCGCTGCCACACCCCAAATCGAGACTTTTACAGTTGTCTGGCGCCCTCTTCAGCGCAACTGTCAACTATCGCAACGCCCATTGCCTTCGAGGAAACCCGACAACTTCGAATCAGCGACAACAAAAGCTAACAAGATGGTGAGTCTCTTCCGCTAACCACCTTCCGCATGTCCCCCTCCTGCTCCCCCAATGGCAGGCAGCAGGAGAAATGCGCACCACTCCCTCACACGACACTCATCCGCCCGTGCTCTCGTGCACATGACCATCACCACTCCCTCGCACAGCCCCGTACTGACACCATGCTCCACAGTCGGACGGAGAAGAGCAGCCACAGGAGGTCGCCGCGGCCGAGGAGGTCGAGGTGGCAGCGGACGCCGGCAAGTCTGGCTCCATGTCCGTTCTCGACGCCCTGAAGGGTGTCCTCAAGATCGCCCTCATCCACGACGGTCTCGCCCGTGGTCTCCGCGAAGCCAGCAAGGCGCTCGACCGCCGCCAGGCTCACATGTGCGTTCTCAACGAGTCCTGCGAG